>JAPYYV010008178.1:0-12819 GCA_030522625.1 Copidosoma aretas | reverse complement strand
CAACATGAAATTTCTTAATCTGTGAGGTCCAACGAACATAATTATGCAAAAAAACCGACTCTTTCGTGAACTAGCACGACGCCGCCAATTTTGGCCCGTCTAATAGGCGTCATCGAGCTAGCTGCTCGTCCGGCCTTGATAGCCGCGCACGCAGCGACTTGACTCGTGAGTACGTGTACCGAGTAGTATATGTATAACGGGGGCAACGGGCGAGGGTGGACGGAACAAGAAAAATCCAATAACCCTACAGGAGGCACCAAACTGTAAGATCGGTCGGGCTACGACCAGGCCCGATTTGTCCCCACGTAGAAGAAATCAGGTGATTTGAAGCCTTGAGCGAAAACTCGTAATGTTATTTATCCAAAAATCATAATTATGTAAAAATGTTAAGCTACTGGGATCGGGGTTGTAAAATAAAGCTCTTAATTGGAGGGAAAATCCCTTGATAGCATAAAAAACCCTTTTATTAAATTCCTGAATAATACTTGAATACATACTTTCGATTGAAACAAATAAAGTTAATACAATTAATACAGATACAAAAAAGGAGTGAAGGGGGGGGGGGGATTGGGGGGACACGTGGGTATCTGAAATTTTGTGTGTGGTGATGTGTTGAGACGACGGCGACGTCTCAAGACGATGATAGTCCTGACGTCTACGCGTTCGGCTGCAGCCCGGGCGCGTGAAGGCGATGAAATCTGCAAAGTCAGCGGACACCACGATCGCTTGAGCGCGACGGGTTTCTAGTGCCGAGCTCTGAAGAGAGCGTAAGAGAGAAAAGCACCAGAGCAACTGGTAGTACCGAGCTTGGAGTGAGCGGAAGAGAAAAAACACCAGAGCAACTGGTGCTCGTGAGAGACAAGGAAAAAATGGAACTTGCGGATGCGGATATGACCCGAGGGTCGGCAATTACCAGGAATCGGAACGCACACGTGTTCGCGAACACACGAGAGAGAGAGAGAACATTATACTTATCCAAGCACGAGAGAATCCAATATATGTATAACTACCTACGACAGAGCCTACGAAGCTAATGCGACGCGATGTACAGCTGTACTGACGGACGTGAATCTTGATCTGTACCTGTGCACCTACTCCTTTCCTTCCCCCTACGGAACTGCCTACCTGATATTAACCAATCAGCACGCACTGATGACTTACTATCTACCTAATCGCGCGCACTCGCACAAATATAGCCCAAACAACGTTTTAGAGATATCGTGTAAAACAGAGAGAATACAAAACTTATATACTAGACGACCAAAAGAGAGCTGACTTAACACTTAGAATTAAAGCTAACGGATTTTCCTTTCCTTACTTATTTATAAGATTGTGTTCTGACGGAACATGCTCCCCTATGGGCTGCAAAGCAAGAGATTAGAAGAATTCAGAAACAAAAAAAAACTGGTGTGAAAGTGTAAATGTGTGTCGGAGAGAATACTTTTAAATGAGGCATAATTATATTACATTGTTGCATTGTTGAATACGTATTGAGAGTGAGAGAATATTTTAAATTTTAAATGTTCTTGAGATAAGCTATTTCATTGGCAGATGCCGAAGTTAAGTAGTAGTTAAAAACTCCATTGGCAGGCTTAGTTGCGGATACTTGGGGACACCGTTGCTTCCAGGATTAATTCCGAAGATCGCACCCACGGCCACAGTGCGCACATCGGATATATTTTGATAATTCTACTGTGCAACTGGATCTGAACTCCTAGGCCACATTCGTTATCATGGGTTAGAACTCGGGCGATAATTAGCTGAAATCAAAGAACGATCGGAAACTGATAAGTCAGTTCGGTGAAGATGTTAACAAAACATATAAGCGCATGAACGAGGGAATTTAAAAGTTAGCTGAGACATATTTGATGAAAAGGTTCATTTTGTTACTGATAATAATAAAAATATTCAAATATAATTTAAATGAACGGTCAATGAGCAGAGACTACTATTCATTGACAATTTCTGTACTCCTAACGCGAGCACGAACGTTATTTTTCTTGAACGATTCGTAATAAAAAAGTCGTATGCGCTTAATTTATCTAATATTTTATTCCAAAACCTTGTAGCTACTCTAAGGAAATTTATTTGAATGTCATCGTGGCGCTTTGAAGCCACTACGATTCATAGTGATTTTTTATGACGTTGGGTAGCACCGCCTTGAGAGCCTACTGCGAATCACAACTCAGACAATTATCAAGTTAAGTTTTAAGAAGCCTGTGAGGTTACAATTACTTTTGATACTGTCGTAGCGCCTCAAAAGCCTACTGCGAATTATAACGGTAGAAAATATAATTTGAGAGTGAAATAAAAATTTGAATGATTTTTATTTATATTTGTGCAGCGCCTCGAAAACTTACCGCAATTTTTTTTCGTACCTTGTAAAATAGAGAGAATTTAGATTTTAACGCTTATTTCCAATTAATATGGCGGACCTCAATTATAGATACAAATTACGACTATATATCCTTCACGCTATTTTATTTCGAATTATTCTACTTTTTCCTAGAGACATAAAATTAATTTATTAAGTGCAGATAAATTTTTTTAACAAGCATAACTTATAAATACTTACGGCTTAAAAACACGAGCGGCGCAATCGTTATTAACCAAATATGTTGGCCTTACGACGTTTAAATAAATTTTTAAATAATCAATGAGCAAGAAATAGAGTTTTCAAGATAGATTCGAACAATTTTCTTTTAAGAGCTCAGATAAGTTGAAGATAATTGATTTTGCAGCAGTCAGCTACGATTTATCATATCATATAACTGTATACTATCGCAGGATTAGAAGACCTGCCGTTTAAGTTTTACTTAGTTGCTTGATTCTAATATGGGACGCTGAGTTCTTAAATTTTGTAAGGGCCTAACGCACGTTTATGCACATTAAGTAGATAGAAATTTTACGAATGGTATTAATATCGAGAATGTATATGCAAAACCTTAATTAAATAACGGGACGTAGTTTAATTAAAATTTTAATTTATAGGAGGATGAATTTACTGGCGATTGCAATTTCTATTAAGAATTACATAAATTTAATGGCGTTGAAAGCCTAAATGATACGTGCTTATATTTTTAGATAAAATTTCGATTTATATAACAGATTATAGGCCTCGAATCGCCTTTTAGAGAATTAATAATGTCAAAGTGCCTTTGTGCACGAACCGTAAAGAATAAGTTATTTTTAGGGACTTTGTCAAATATTTAAGTTGAATGTAACTCTAACATATCAAATCAAGGAAGTCCTTGACAAATAGTGTGTTGAATAGTTTATCATTAAACATGTTTGATGATGCAAATTAAGATCTCTTATAAATACGGCTGTGTTTAACTGTGCGGGCGGTATGACGCTAGTGTATTGTTTTCGAAACATATTTAAGTGGATGAAACTATTGTTAGTAGGGGAAAATTAGAGTGACCTACGGTTACAAAGGACAGGACCACACTAATTATTTCAGATATTAAGGGACTAAGAAAGTTAAATAATAGTTCAGTTAGACACAGTTTTGCGGACATCGCAATGACGCTACGAAAAAGAATTGTGGGACGTAAAAACGGTAACTTCAGAATTTTTTGAAAAATAGAGATCGATAGAATTCATCTATTGTAATCGTAACACTAAATTAATTTATGTTTAAGTGGATGTAGAACAAGTACAGTTTTAATTTCTTGGTCAATTATGAGGTCAAACAAATTTTGAATAGTACACGTGCTAGTAAGTCACTGTTTCATACGTAATGCTAATGGTTGTGGTCGATAATATTAATTAGGAAATTAATGGCAGTGGCCTGGTGAATTCAATTAATATTTCTTATTTTGCATAGAAACAAGTAGACAATAATGAAATCGGCATTGAGTCACCTCTCGAGACCAGAAGTTTGAGTGTTTGCTCGCGTGAGTTTCAAAATTTAAAATATTTTTCTACTATGCTTGAAGTATGCTTTACAAGGATTCAATTCGATAATTTATAAATCGTACAGTCAAAGAATGGAACGATCAAGATTTTGTTATTTACGTTGGAATTTAGAAAATACATTTTTTAATGACTATTACTGGTGGTCACTTACTCTAGCTGCGTTTTCGCAAAGTACGACTCCTGTTCGAATTAGACAAATTTATTTTCCCTCTTGCCACAAGAGAATGCAGTTGCTGCTATAACCAAAATAATAACTGCACGGGGATTGAATATATACAAGCAAGTTGAAAAAGATGTAACCTTTGAAAAAAAATACTTCATTGGTATTAAAATCGGCAAATTACAGATACGTTTTATATGTTTAAATGCGAACTCACTGAGATTTTAATGCCTCAACTAGGTGAGATTTCATTAAGTTAAAGTAAAAGGGTAGATATTGATTTAATGCAAAGAAATTTTTTATGTAGAGTGTTAAATTACGTTTAACCACGTATCTCAGCACTCTGTGAGCTTTCTGTGATGCTTAAGCATGAATTGATATTTTTATTATATGCAATAACAACGCTTGAAAATATGAATTTTTCAACAAATGGTTGTAAATGTTTATATATGTATAGCCAGAAAACCAATATGTTTCGATAGATATCCAAACGGTAATTCACACTATCCATTCACCCAAAAAATAGGCATTATTTATACCCTTGTAGATTTCAGTCTTAAACTTTCTCATCCGCAACATCACAAGGAAATAAAAAATTTATCAATAGTGTTCTTCAAAAGAATGAATTTCCTCCATCCATGATTGACAAATATTTAATTTAACGAATTAACATGATATATTTAAACCAGAACCATAATAATACTTACTATCCTACAAGTGAATGGCAGAGGGTTTTACCTTACCATTAGAAATTGAGTGGCCAATTATAAATTGCTTAAAATCTTACAATGTAAAATTGATTTTTAAGTATAATAATAAATTAATCTTTTCAGTCAAACTTAGCAGAGATTTTATTAATCATACTAAAAGATTTTATAAATCAAAATTTTAATTTTGTTGATGTTGAAATTAATAACGTCGACAGTAATTATTTTAAAAGAATGTTTTCTAAAAGGATCAATATTTTTACTACAAGTATCACTATAAATATAATTTTTGAAGTATGTAAATTGAAAGAATGATATGAATTAAGGCTTTAAGGAACACAAACAGTCGCTGACAATACACATAATATGTACATATGTATTGTTGTGTAATAGATATGTACCTATATGCCGCGTACAACTCGTGATCTGACTATTCGACTTTGTATTAACGGAGCGTCAACATGTGTTGATGCTTAGCGATTGTTTGTAAGTTCGTAGTTTGAAGTGGCTCGAATGTGCGTTAAATTGTTGTATTATGATTTAAAATTGTGACATATTATAGCACCTGTAGAGGGCTGTGGCTGTTTGTTGCTGATACAGCCGAAATGTTGCGTCGGAACACAGCCTTAGAAATAGGTATGGAAAAGGGAAATCCGTTAACTTTAATTCTAAGTGTTAGTTTACTCTCTTTTGGTTGTCTGGTATATAAGTTTTGTGTCCTCTCTGTCTCACACGTTCTCCCTGGAACGTTGCGTGGACTATCTTTCTGCAAGCACAGCAGTTGGGAAGGGGTAGGTGCGTAGTACAGGTCAAGGTTCACGTCCGTCAGTACAGCTGTACATAGCGTCGCGTTAGCTTCGTAGGCTCTGTCGTAGGATGAAATAATCAAATACTACTTGGATGAATCAAACACTATAATTTTTAGTGGAATGGAAGAATGTGTAACAATTAAATCTCCTGGAAAACCTTTGGTATCGCTTCAAAAGCAAATTTTAATGTATTATATACAAGATGTATATCACAAATGGATAAAATACAGCGGTCATGAAACGGTACCTGGTTTGGCTTTTTTTACTCAGTGAAGACCAAAACAATGCTTTATCGCTGGAGATACGGGTACACATAACGTTTACGTTTGTTCCATCCACCAAAATGTAAAATTTAAATTATCTGCTGTTGAAAATAAAATTCATTATAAAGAAGTCATTGAAGCTAGTGTGTATTCAACTAAAAATAAAAGCTGTATGCTACAAGATTGTGATCAGTGTCCTAAAGAAGAAGGAATACGTAGATTTTTACAGTTTGTCCTCAGCATTAACAACATCATAAATGTAAAATATAGTAATTCGGGTTCTGCACCAAGTACTGAAACTTCCTCTATTATCAGAATGACACTTGAAGATTTTGATGAACCTATTGAAGAATTTTTAGAAAAACATTTTAAACATGCTTCCACATCACTTTATTTCTTCAAAGCAAAAATAATATTTTAATTATTGCAAAGAAAGATTAGATAATGAAACTGGATTATTAATTCTTGATTTTGCTGAACATTATAGTTTTATTTGTCAAAATTCGACTTAAGGTTTTTACTTCAGCAGTAGACAAGCGATGTTATTCACAGCTGCATTGTATTATCAAACAGAAACGGAAAATGAATGAGGTTCTTGCGTAAAATTTTTTTTTCAAATCAATCCGGTACATCAGGTAGGCTATCAAAAAATATTTGACACGTATTTTTTTTTTTGTATATAAATGAAAACTGACAAAGATATACAGTATGAAATTTACGCGTGACGTCATACCTGTACTCGATTATGCATTGGATTTTATACAGGTATGACGTCATGCAGCCCCTACTCCTGAACTTTGATACGCTCTATCTTTGAAAATTTTTGTTTATATAAAAAAAGAAAAAATACGTGTCCAATATTTTTTGATAAGCTACCTGACGGACCAAATGGAATTTTTCATGCAAGGACCCAATTGAAAAAACAAACTTTTTGTGTGATTTCAAACAGTACTGTAAATCGAGCATATTCTGTAAATATATTTATGGAAGAAGTCATTAATGAAATAAAACGAATGTTTCCTAGGATAAAAAACCTAATTGAGTTTTGTGATGGAGCTCCTACGAAATTCAAAAACAAGTAAGAACTGTCATTTTTGTTTAAAATACATTTTTTTGATTGATTAAAGACTATGTATGTTATCTGTTATTATATGAAATAAATGATTATCCATTTTTAGGAATCACTTGAGTAATTTGTTATATCATAAAGAAGATTTTAGCTTAAAATTAATATCATACAATTTTTTTGCAACGTCCCATGGACAAATATTTGCGATGGTGTAGGAGGTACAGCGAAACGCACTGCTAGAGAAGCCTTCAAACAAGGTGTTAAAATTTTGGTTGCTAAACAATTGTATAAATATTTATTTGACTGCGAGTCAGAAATAAGGTATAAGTATTATTATTCCTATTAACAAGAATTACATATTAGATAGATTTCGAATATAAAAAACAAAAAAATTACAGTTACTCGTACGTCGAAGAAAAATATGTATTTGCACGAGGCAAAAAGCTTGAAAAACGGTTTAAATCCGCCAAAACGATAAAACAAACTAGAACCTACTATACTTTTAAACGCATCAATCAAAATAAAATTAGAATGAAAAAATACTCACTGAATTTTTAATATCATGATTTTAAAATAATTGGCTGAGTTCATATGATCAAATTAAAAAAAAATCATTGTCTTATTTTTTTCATATTAAATATGTGTCATTACTTGTAGCGTATTCCCAAAGTTCATAAGAATTACTGAAAAATATTTTATCTCAATATTATAAAATATGTACCGAGAAGGATTATGAGCAATATTTTGCTTTCATGATTTTGGTACCTACATTTTTTCCTTGACTTAAAATAGCGGTAAATTAGGTTCCCAAAACTTGGATGAACGTCCGCTTCTTTCATCAATTTAAATTTTATCACAAGTAGAATAAAGTTCTAGAGACAAACATAAAAACAGAGAAAATTGCTCTCCTTATGAAAATGCAGCGTTACTGTCATGCTCTATAACAGTATCTAAAAGTAGTCTATGTCTCAATAAGTTCTTAATGATGACATAATGTTTAAAACTGATGACGTTAGTACTGAAAAATCTAGGTTGATATCTCATCTCAAGATTTTTTAGCTTTTCTATAAGTTTTGAGCAATCTTATGTCGATTTTTGACAATTTTTGCAAAAATTAGAATTTCAAATATTTTCGAAAATTGCGTTCACGGTGTTACGTCAAGGACGTAACTTATTTTACGTTGGGCGAGCGTTTTGACCTAAGCTTTCGCTTAATGCTCAAGGTTCGCATATCGGTTGAGTAAACGAGCTTGAACAAGGGAGGTCTGTACTGCTGGGACCCAGCGAGTGACCACAAGTGTACGCTATACATGTGTGGCACAGACTGCTGCTTTCTCCGGCGGGTTTGTCACCGTTGTAAGGCCACAACAGTCCAGTTGCCTTTATAAGTTTCGGCGCTAGGGGGTCTATTCGCTCGTAGCGTCAAACTTTTGTTAAAAAAAGGGAAAGGGCACTCGCGGTAGTACTTAGGGTAGGTGATTCTACGGATGGTCGATGGGTTTAATAGAAAGAAACGTGGAATCATCACTTACTTTTGATTTATTTGGACAAACGGTCCCTAATGAATACACAGGGCGCACGTGGCAAGAAGGTATTTGCGGCGGCTGAGTTAGGAGTCACTAGGGTCGATCGACCGAAAGACGAGAAGGCTAGTCTAATAGCGGTGTTATCACCGTAGTCCACTGGCCTGGGGCCTCGTCCACGGAGCTGTCAACCAAAGGACACGAAGTCGTAGCAGAGACGGGGATGTCCTCCGTTACTCCACTTCTGGTTCTTACTGGGTCAGTCACCGGCAAGAACTGAGTCTTCTACTCTGTCAGCCGCTTTAATGCCCTCAGCCTACATGACGCTGACCGGGGGTGACTCAAGATAAAACAGGTTGATGGGAGATCCTGCCAAGGCACCTTCGCCGTCAATTTGACGAATCGCAAGCCCTTGATCGGCAAAGCGCGCATTTGGAAGGATTTCCCGTCTCTCTGGGCACCCGCTCCCCTTGAGTCAGGAAGAAGAAAGGGGCTTTTTCTCGCTCTGAATCTTCCGTCCTCCTTTACAATTATAAAAATGTTACAGAAATCTCGGGGTTTGTATTAGCTATTACTTGTTATGATTATTTTAAAAGATGAGTGCCCGAATGTTGCTCGTCTCAACAAACCAAGCAGCCTCGAAGTTGAATGGGAAAAATCGGATGATTTTTCGCGAGGCTGTCGATTTTTGACCACGTCCTTTGTTAGTTAAGGTTTCCAACGTTCGTGCGTGGCTACAATTCTCCAGCAAGCTAATGCCGTTGTGTTTGTAATTTAATTGCAAGATCTTAGTCTAGTTACATACTATTTAGTAGCGTTACCGTTTCCAGTATTTACATAATATGCATACATTATATATGGGCGGTACTACTCACCCGTGTTCATAGTGTACCATGCGCCCGTACTCGTGCATAGTGTTTTCTCGTGGAACTCTGCCTATAAGGAAGAG
Source organism: Copidosoma aretas (assembly GCA_030522625.1). Classification (NCBI taxonomy): domain Eukaryota; kingdom Metazoa; phylum Arthropoda; class Insecta; order Hymenoptera; family Encyrtidae; genus Copidosoma; species Copidosoma aretas. Next base: position 3,418 of record JAPYYV010008178.1, on the reverse strand, counting down.
TTTGACAGGAATAGAGGCTTACGTGTGTCATCTGCCCTGGTTATGAGAACTTAGTTAGTTTTGGAAAAATTGTGGGACCAAGGGAAAATGTGTCGGTGCGTGTCTCCGACATAACGACCCCCTTCTAACACTGTTTCTAGGAGTGTTTGAAAAATGGTCGTGGGAACAGTCCGCTGCGTACAGATTACGAGTTCAAAAATTTTTAAGCATAAGGCCATTATTTGTTTTATTTTACTTCTACTTACATGTGTCGTTAATTAATGTATAAGGTATTTGATTATAAATAGCTAATCTTAATTACTACCCAGTAACTACTGTTAGATCTTTCTCAGTCCCTAGTTTAAAATGATGATTAATGCGCTATATCTATAAGTATACTCAAGATTCATCATACAACTATTGTTAGTGGTCTCTTTTTTTCTACTGATTACATAGTCAACTTATATGGGTAGGTATAAGAATAGATTGTGCGTAACGTTAGCTTATGGTCTATTCGATTATGGATAAGTGGGCTCAATTATTCTGTTAGTTTCTTCTTAGTCCCTAATTTTAAATGATCATTGATGTGCTTCATCGAAAGGTGTATTGCACTTTTACAAGCAAATTGTATTACAAATTTGTTCACACTTATGGGTTAAATCGGATTATAATTGATCGCCCCCCTCCTAAAACTGATACTTGGTCTTCCACCCTTTTTTTTTAAGTCATGAGCAGGGCCGTGACGTATTCTTTAGGAGAAAAGCGGTACATCGTATGCAGAGAAAATAACGTATGACACATACTCAGTAATTAGTTGAGACGCGTACTCTCTGATCGGGCGACGTTATTCGGGATCAGGCGAGGGTGTATATGGGTTGGTGCTGGAAGGGAGGGGGTGGTTGGGATTGGTTTTGTGTCTGGTTCCATTTGTGGCATAATCGGTATTTCGACGTCGTCTTGCGGGGTGGCTCGTCGGTATCTGCGATTGTTGGGGTGGTCATGCCCCAAAAATAATAGTAGCTTGGTGAGCGTATTTCAAATCGCTACTAGCATACGCACTGACCAACCATATGTCTAGTGGAGCAGATAGCTGTTGATAAAGGCTTCCGCGATTACTCTTACGACATCAGGCAGGATGTAAATCACTACAAATCCAGCGCTGGCCGTCCCAAAAGTAGTCAGTTTGGTCCAGATGTAATTCCAAGTAGTGGCGGCGAGTTCCTTTAGGGACGCTTCGTCCAGTAACTTTACAATTGGGTTCCTCTGATCCATTGCTGGCTGTCCGTGAATGTCACGTACAATTTCATTAAGGAGGGTCGGCTGTTCCATAGGGAACATTTTGCGATCTCTCAGTTTCTCGAGATCTTGGGTGGTGTAGATTCCGCTCGTCACCAGGCTCGAAGGTTCGGCGTACATCCACGTGGCTTTTGTTATCGGCTTAAGGGCCCTAGGTGCTTTGACTTTTAACTGCGTATTTAATATCTGGTACCACCTCTTGTTTATTTTATAAAGTTGGGGAAATACAGGGTCGAATGCGATCCTGGTTCCGTATTTCTTCAAGATGCGGGTCTTGGGCGTCAGAAATATTGTCGTACCGTTGTTGTTAACTGGTAATTGGGCATATCACTTATCTACCTTGGTCAGTGTAACTTCTACAGGTATGCACTCTATTACGCGAATGGCTTCTCCGGTTACGGTCGCCATATAGCCTGGGCCCTTCATGATATTATAGGCAAACTGGTCGGGTGTTTTATCAGCTATCGCTAGGGCATTTTCCAGTTTTGTGCGTTCGACTCGGCATCGTTGGATCCCGATGACACGATAGAGTCATTTTACCTGGGCTCTAATGTGCTTTTCGATGTAGATGAATTTGGAGTTCAGGTATGCGAAGAGGTCCATATAGTCTGGGCTTTGATGGCTGGCCGAAGCGAATGTTTGCCTCCTTTCAGTTTCAAATATCAGTAGTTTTGGGTCTTCTGTCTGGATCACCTTATACCCACATATAATATCACTTTTCTTAATAGCCAGGACAAACGTTGTGTCTGCCGACACGAAAAAGTAGATTGTTTCTACTTTAGGGTCACTGGTGTCATCAGTACGATTTGCTATACCTTCGAACAGCACATTGTACACTTTGAAGTTACAGGTGATCTGTGGAAGGGTTTTCCAATCAGTGTTGCGACCGTCCTGATCGGTGCAAAGCCCTGCGCTGAATTGGCATCGGGCACCCGACGGCAGTATTATTATGTCTTCGGGTAGATTTATCCGAGTATGGAATTCTACGAGTTTTACTTGGAGAGTACCCTGCACAATGACGTTGCTCCATGATCCGTAATGGTCTGCGTAGTAAGCTCCGACGCATGCACCGTCGGATGTCAGTGATCCAGCGAAAGTGGCCGCGGTGCTGCCATTTTATTGATCCCAATACCGCTCATCGTTAGCAACCCCCGCTGGTATATGCCCGAATTATACAATTTTATGCACTCATCGCGGTTGACGTTGTCGATGAAATTCGCTATACCATTGTGTACTGCGGAAGTGTGTGAGTGCATGCCACAATGAGCCACAGTGCGACTTACCACGACCTTGCATTGAACTACATGTGCTTGCACGTAATTGTTCACCTGTAGCAGCTGTATATAGCATCTGGCCGTTTTAACATTGTCCGTCGAAATAGTGCATGGTTCTACGTCTAGTAACTGCAATGTGGTGACATTAACTGTCTTTACTCCGCAGTCCTAACCAAGTAGGGCTAGTGCCAAAGGCATAGTCAACAGGAAAAATAGGCTCACGAACTTTACACTGCCGGGGTTATTCTGAAAGTGAGAAGGTTTGGAGTGAGAAATAAAGTTATGAAACATTCTTAGGCAGGACTGATTTGGAAAATTTCTTTCTTTTCATGCGTGTTTGGGGAGGGGGGTCAAGGGTGGTTTTAAGATTTCATGTGCGACCAGATTTTACTCACTCCCTGATTCGTTGCTCGAACAGCTCGCGTCATTCCTGGGTCTTTTCTGAATCAGGGCCCTTATTTTTGACACACTAAGTCTATTAGCGTTGACTATCTTATGCTCTCTGCCTGGACTAATTTGTACATACTGCGCACTTAATACTTCTAGGATTTCGTGGGGGCCCCAAAAGTAATTTCCAAATTTCCCCTTTTCTACCCCCTTTAGCCAAAATACATATTCCCCGACCTTAAAGGTTTTGCTTCCTCATAGAGGAAGCTTTGTACCAGTAAAAAAAAATTTTTTCTATAAATACGTTAGAAATGTTTCATATAGTATCTAAAATGAAAAAATACCATTTTTAGAAAAAGTCTGTCTGTGTGTGTGTGTGTGTCTGTGTGTGTGTGTGTGTGTGTGTGTATGTAATCAGTCATATCTCAGGAACCCAACGGTCGATTTAAATGATTTAGGGCTTAAAATTTCTTTTTCAACCT
>JAPYYV010008177.1:0-27742 GCA_030522625.1 Copidosoma aretas | reverse complement strand
AATTTTACTCATAGCTGAAGATGGCTGACGTCACCCGAAAGACACATTCTTGCCGAAGTCTCCCGAAAACAGACGAATCATTCCGATTACAGACGAATCCTTTCACCCAACCCCCTAACATCTTCGAACATTGCCCAAAACAACCGATTGCAGCTAAAGCCGCTCCTTCACAGCTCCTCAGGATTTTCTGTTTTTCCCACACGTCTTATTTGGCTAAAAGACAGAGGCACAACAATAAAACGTGACCATTAGTACTACAACTGATGTAACAGATAACGAAACACCCGTACACTCGAGCACAATACGAAATAGAAGTAAAATATAACACCTACAACCAAATAACCAAATGCACTTGCCCGCTTACTCTGTATATTAACAGATCATTTATTTACTAAAAGTGAAAACAGAGAAGTGTAATAGGTTTCGGAATAACGTACATAGAATAATACCCTATATTATACCCTAATAACACCTTATTCCAGGAATCGGACAGAGCAACCGATTAATGCACATAATGCAAAAAAAAACCAAGGTGTGTGCAACCATGATTACGCTGTAGTCTATTAAACTATATCCAAGCAGTGATAGGCTAAAATCTCCTGATTGGAAACCATGTTTTTTTTCTACAAAATATGATTAGCAATATATTTTCGTGTATTATACTTACTATATAGGTGTACTATACAATCATGATGTAAATTGACAAGGTTTGCTGGATAGCACATGCTTCTGACAAGGGAGAAAACCAATTAGATTTTAGGGTAATGAAGCTCCAAATTTGTCAAAAAGAAAACACGTGTCTTATACAATGTTCTGCTACGTCAAAAATAACCAACATTGCTGTACTGAGGCAGAAAATAAAAAACCTGACCGTCAGTTATACAGCTGTCGAAACATATTCTTACCCGAAATCCGTACACTTCAGCTCAATACGTCTTATTTGGCTAATAGACAGAGACAAAACAATAAAACGTGACCAAAAGTAGTACAACAGATGAAACAGAAAACAAAACACCCGTACGCTAGATCGTTACGAAATAAAAAGAAAATATTACCGAAACACGTACAACTAAATAACCAAATAAACTCGCTCGCTTACACTGCCTATTAACAGATCACTTATTTACTAGAGGTCTAAGCAGAGAAGTATATTGGGTTTCGGAATAAAGTGCATGGAATGATACCCTATATTATACCCTAATAACACTCAATTGCAGGAATCGCCAGAGCAACCGATTCATGCACATGATGGAAAAAAAAAAACAAGTGTGTGCAAAGATCTAATCGCATAAAATATGTTTTTAATACAAAATATCATTAGCAATATAATTCTGTGTATTATACTTACTGTGAAGGTGTATTATACTTTCAATTATAATTTTAATAGACAAGGCTGGCTGGATAGCACATGCTTCTAACATAAAAAAATAATCACATTTTATGACAGCTGATCTCTACGTTTGAGAAAAAAAAAACATTTGTCTTAATATAATGTTCAACTAGTACGTCAAGAATAACTAAGTTGGCTTTTCTAAGGCAGAAAATAAAATACGTTAACGTCAGTTATAACGCTGATTAAACACATATTGAAAGACCCGTAAAATTCGGCTAAATACGGAATCTAACTAAAATAAAAACCAAACATCTAAGACTAAACAACCGAATAGAATTGCCCGCTTAAACTGTTTATAAATTAATAATTTATTTAGTGATTTAAAATTTAAGCAGTAGTCTATTGTGTTTCGGCATAACGTACATAGTATAATCATACATTATTACAACAATCAGATAGATCAGCTGAAAAGTCTCTATTTACATAGTTTATTGATATCTTTCTTTTCCTTTATAGTTACACATAATTTTCTATTTGATACCAATTAAGATGAAAATATCTAAAAAAATTTATAATTTACACTATATATAAAAAAAAAATAATATATGTAAATGACTGTATTAATGTCTATTCCATTTAGTCTACTATAAACGTTACTAAATTAATTATTTCGAATTTTTACCATTTAAAATTTTTTTGCAAAACTAAATTTTTATTTTCCGAAAAAAAATTTTTTTAAATAAATTAAACGCCTGACCTTGTTCATACGATCCGTGTACCGTATCGACTTAAACAACAGCTATCTCTGTGAGTTATCTACTTATCACTTTCTTCTATATTGCAGTTTGTATCCAACTTTTAATTAAAATATTCATTTACGCTTTTTTTATAAGTTTTTTATGGTTATTTTTTAATATAAATTAATGAACAATCCAGCAATTACTCTAATGAGTTAATCGGAACTTTTAAAAATTAGGTAAAATTGAAAAAAATAATGTACATTCGACAATAACAACCTATCACAGGAATGAGGCAGAGCAACCGATGGTGCAAAAAAAAAGAGGTGTTTGCAAACCATTATTGTGCTGAAACTAGCAAATTATATCTGAACAGCTAAGCTACGATCTCCCAATCGGATACCATGTCTTTTCAATATAAAATATCATATTCAATGTAATTCTGTCTATTATACTTACTGAGATGGTGTATAATACTTTCAAGTTCAAGGGTGCTTCAGCATGAGTAGTTTAGATGTCATATGTAGTTTATTTAATAAGTCAAAACCCGCTGATTGCGTCGGAGTCCTTATTAACCTCCCTAAATCTGAAAAATTAGGAGATAATTGCCATTATTTTTTGCAAATTATAAACAACCTATTGTGGAGAAACCTTAAAACATCCTTTTTTTTGTTACCGTAATCAATGAGTTACACATTAAAACACTTACTGTATTATAGTAAAAATTCTAAGCTTTCAGATGGTATATCGCAAAATATACATAAAAATGGGAAAATTACAAATAGACTGTAGAATATTAATCAATTGGTAGTATTAGAAATCTAGTTGCAGAAAATCATTTTTTTTTTGTTCAAACGCATGGCACACGTATAAAATATTTTAAAATTATAATGCAGTTATCTACGAAGGAATTGTATATTATTGAGTAATAATAGTGATGTTATCATATTGATGACAAATATTTAATATTTTATTGTTTAAAACGTTCTTTATTTATTTCAACAAAAAACAATTTCAGCAATTATACGTAATATACATGATAGCATTTAATATTCGTTTTACAAAAATATACTAGTATTTATGATGGTGCTAACACATAGCGAATAATCCACAGCGATGTATCGAAGGTGGTGTAGTTATATTTTGAATCATGATATTTGTTAATTTTAAAAATAAAAAATTCTCTGGAAATTTAATAAACTTTTTGAACAGTACATGAAAACATTGTGTATAATTCTTTATAGAAACAATACAAAGAGCCATAAGCAGTTGCAAAATTACTTCTTCAAAAATATAGTGCTTCAAACATAATATACTTCTGTTTAAGGTCTAAATTTTGATAAACAAAGTAAACAGTAATTTTTTTTTTAAATATGTATTTTCGCAACAATTGGTCGCACAGCATTTTTTTTTTTTTAACAATTTGCAGAAAAATATAAGTTATTCAATGAAATTAAGACAATTGTGTATTTGTAATAAAACAAAGATAAAAAAATATGCAATTCTGCTTTAAATCCTTTTTATTGCAAAATGTTAGTTTAATGCAATATAATAAAACATACGATTATGTTAGTATGTAAAATCAAATACGGTAATTTGCGATCCTTTACGAAATTTTTAGAACAAATTGAAATTTTAAAGTTTTTTTAGTTTAAAATTTCATTGTTCGTGAACTATCCAGCCGATCAAGTAAAGTTTATGACTTCTACTTATTCATAACGTAAACTATGTTTTGATAAATCTCAAGTAGTTATCAGTGAGTCTACAGTTGGTACTATAACTATATAGTTGTCTGTCAAGCGTGGCTGACCCAATGTCAACGTCTTTATTTGCTTGTCATTTACGCATTTCTTGCTCTCACACTTTCAAAATTTGTGAAGGTGTGGTCCAAATGTTGCTCTTTTGATTCGTGTTAATTTTATTTTTCAAAACTGTGGCGAATTTGAGATAAACGGCAAACAATTTAGACATATTTCAACACAAAAAAAAGGTTTTTAAGCAAAAAATAATATCACTATTGTAACTTTGGGAAAACCCCAGTAATATTTTGCTCTAAAACAAGCTTTTCCACATCCAATTCTCAAGCACATACAGATAACACAACACACGGCATACGTTCTGACTAATACCTTTCAACCAACGCTATATCGCCCGCAGCAGTGCCAAGCGCTGAATAATTAATAAACCATGAATAAGTACCGACGCACCAAGTACATGACGAATGCGTACCGCTGCGCTCAAGTAAATTACTGAGCAAACAATCTACACGAGCAACTGCATCAGGCTGTGTGCACCGCTGCACCAGAGCCAAATGTTAACAATACTGATACCCATATTTACATGTATATAAATGTCACATATTTGTATTCACGTAAATGACAACCTTTGTTATTATTTATTGCAAACTTGGGAACGGTATGCTATTTAGTGAACATTATATTAAGGGACAATTTAAGATTACGCACAAAAGTTATATTTGGTAACCCTTACTAACAATACTCATAAGCATATAATAATTACTAACAATGTAAGCAAGAAAGCGTAATTAATTAAAATTGAGTTTGTAATAAATGACCCCGCGAGTCATACACAAGGGTGCGCGAACCAAGCTGCAACGCGTACATGCCCCCCGGCAACTTTGCTCCAAGTTGGGCCATTTTCACCGTTCATTTTCCTAGCAGCTCGGTACGCTAGAATCAGCGTATTTCTCGTGATGACTTACCCGTCAAGCGTGCCAAAGGATGTGTTTGGCAAATACATCAAAATCTGTACATTTAAACACTGTAAGGAAAGACGGAAGGTGATGAGAATGACTTAGAAATCACTTCCCTGTTTCTACAGCAAGAGAGCTAGATACCTAATTATGAGCGTATGTGTGGCCACTGTGAGTGGCCAAGATAAGAACGAAAGAGCATAGGAGGTTCTCTATTTGACAATAAGTCATTAGAGCCTTATAGAATCTTTCCCGCCCAGCTCTCTTGCATCTTCGTCAGCTCTTCGTCAGCAAAGTAATTAGCCCTGCTTGTATATAAGCAGGCGCTTTTTGAGCTCAAGCAGACTTGCCGTACCGCCGGTTAAAGGTCCGGACTCTGCTGGGACGATCCCGATGTAGAGTCTAACGTGTGCCCAAATTCTACCGGAGCCAATTCCGATCAAAATTACGTGCCCCCTTAATGCTGACGTGTGTACCCCGAGCAAATCTAAATAAAAAGTAAGTTATACCATATCTCCCTAAATTACTAATTATTACCTATCCTCGTGATAGGCGCGTAGGGGATAGCGGGACAGCATCATCGAGTACGGTTGTTTAACTGTTGTTACGCCGCAATTGTTTTTGTAAGGCAGACTAACGACTCGTGTACGGTTGCACAAGGTTGTTAGTCTAATACATGTACAATCACCGCTATTACTGTGGCCCTGCACGGAGCGCATCTCCATACAGGAAATAGTAATACGGCCATGCATGTATAGCAAGCACCCGCACTAAAGGGTATATTGCTCCATAGTTCGAGTGGCTGCTGCCAAGCACATAAATTTTACCACACCACCGAATCGTTGCCCAGGCTATTAAGCGAAAGCTTAGGCCTAAAAACGCGTTTAATTATAGTTTCGTCACTTCGACATTACACTATCATGAAAAGCAGGTCAAAAAATATCAATTTTTATTTTTTTATTATTTTTTTAGATTTTTTCCAATCCGTACGAGGGAGTTTAACAGTTTGCTCGAGCAAAAAATGCGCCTAACGCGCTAGGTAGCCCGATCACGCTGGACGCGCTTATGTACGGAAGCTGGAGGCGGGCAAGGTAGGTATAGAGTTCGGAATGAGAAAGGAAATAAAAACGGAAAAAAATACATTTGGATTTACAAATATCATGTTCGGTTTGAATGCAAACGTACCAGGATATATATGACGAATGAAAGCGGAAAGGGTTAGCCTGGAAATGGGCATAAAAAAAGGGAATAAATCTACTTTTTGCACATAACAAAAATGGACAAAAGCAGGTGGCCTTAATAATGACTAATCGAAGAATTAACGGACTTAATCAATAAAAATAATCCAAAATAGGCAAAGAAGTTGAAAATGTGCATGAAAAAGTGGAGGATTGGAAAACGATGGGATTTATAAATAGAGCAACGAAGGAAAATAAACTTGACGAAATCAAAGATAATTTTACAAAGGAAAGGAAGTCTTTTGTCATTCAGAAAATAGGAAAAAACTATATGGTAATTAACGTTTTCATCATCTGTAAAATGTAAAAAAAAATAAAAAAGCAGAGGGAAAAATAAAGCAAAAAAAAAAGATGTAGGTGAGTTTAAAAGTTTTTAAATGATAGACTGTAGGATCTGCAATGAAAGATAAAAATATACAAAGCACACATTGCTATGTACAGAGGAAAAAAAAAACAACAAATGGAATATTTATATCATTCAGAAATATAGGATTAAAATATAATGGAGAGATATGCTGGAGAAAGATGATTTATTTTAATATGAGATATTTATGTAGGTAAATAAAGCACTACAGTACAGATTGACAGTACAGAAATATGTTATGCGTTATAAATTATAATATTATGTGAATGTAAAAAAAAATTATAACACGATGTTGTATGTTTAATCAATTACATAAGTTACATAATTGAAAATAATATTAGTACTAATATAAGAGGATAAGAATTTTTAATATTAATCAATATTAACCTTAAATACCAATTATTGTCATTAGCAGTATAAAATTATAAACAATTATTTGATGAATCAATAAACTAATTTCATGTATTGACTGTATCTGTTCGAATTTTTCGCGAATTTTTATGAGATCGCTTTGGTTATCTATGTTTGTACGTATACATGTGTGTTGAAAAATAAACTTGTTCATTATTTTTCAGACATAAGAATAAAAATATTAAAATATGGGGGTTGACGTGCGGAGCGCGCAGGAGGCGAAGCCTCACGAGTATATATATACATATATATATATATATATATATGTAATATTTAATTTTGAATTATTTGTTTTGCATTCTAAATTTTCAGTCAATTTGAAAATACCATGAATAAAATAAATCTTGAAAGATCGTTATAAAAATATCATTTTAATAAAGCTCAAATTTGCTATAGCAAATTAAGATTATCAAACAAACAAAAAATAATTATCAAAGAAAACAAAATTAAAAGTTCTTTAGAAATTCAGAAAACCTATATTACAGCTTGGTTTACATTAAATAAAACAAATAATTTTGCAAAATTATTAAAGTACGTAAATGTTTCAGAAAACTATATGTCTAATAATAAATAAAAAAATTTTGAGAAAAGGAAAAACGCGATTCAAAACACTGCTATTGGAAGAATAAATATTGTCTCTTCGAAAGATCATGAATATTTTTATTTAAAATTAATATCAACTAAACTTTAAGGAGTTACTGCATTTGAAGATATAAGAACATATAACAGAATAAATTATGAAACATTCAAAGATACTGATATAGCCATTGTATTAATTGAATATAATAATAAGATTGATGATATTTTTGAATACGCAAATGCTGTCATATTACCTTATTAATCAAGACGATTTTTTCCTTGGCTTTTACTTTCAGACAATATTTTTAGTAACAATATTTTAAATGAATCTCAAAAGTATTTCACAGAATATTTTATTTATGATAAAAAAAATCGGGATCTTTTATACATGAATCAAATTTTTTAATCTGAATATATAATTTAAAAATATTTGGTCAAAAAAAAAAAAATTATTCAATAAATAGTGCTTTTCTAACTTCTCACAATGAATGCAACTATTTTTTAAGTAATAAAATTTTGAATGGAATTCAAGAAGAAATGAAGATTTACTATAGCATCGATAGCGCTACTTGTGAGAGTGTAGATCAATCTGATGTTAATATTTATATTAATTTTCTAATGGAAATTTTAAACCGTATTCTTGAAGGCTTACCTCCTAATGAACTTAATATGAAAATTGAAAAAGTAATGTACATGAGAAGTTTTAGTATTTGTGATGGTTTATCTAATGGGAGACGATTGCGAATCACTAAATAATTAAAGTAAAACATTGTAGGTGAAATAATAACTGGAGAAAAAATTGGAAATGATGTTTTTGTCTCAAAAATAACTTTGGATATTATTAATACATCTTCATTGCCTTCGTTTTATACAGAAAGCAATTTATTTTAGTTTTAGCATTTGCCATGACTATAAATAAATCTCAAAGTCAAAGTTTTAAGAAAGTACGTTTATACTTGAAAAAACCTTTATGCTTTCAATTCATTACGTCGCATTATCAAGATGCAAAAGCAAAAATGAAATATTTATTCAAATTGATAGAAAACATAATTCAGAAATTGAAAACACTATTTGACAGTAAAATTTTTAATAAAAGTCATTAATTCATGATTAGATGATGCGTTTTCTACAAAAAATAAAAATCATCATAATAATTAATATTTTATTATTAAATCATATTGCATGAAATGATGTGTTATTATATTTAAATAAAAAGGTTTCGTTGAAAAATATGTAGCTAAAATTTTATACGATTACAATAATTTAATTTCAGATGTTAATCAAGAATGCAAGAATTTCATCACTTTTTTATGTACATTGATTTTAGTATGATTACTTTGCATAAGTATAATAAAACAAATATAATACGATTTTTTCCACGTATATTTGAACGAGTGTCTTAGTATACTTCTACAAAGCAGGTTTAAGTAGAAGACAGACGAGTTCTTAGATAAATGAGTCATAATATAATAAGTACACGTAGATTAATTTTTTAATAAATCTATGCGTGAATTAAGTATTTTTTTTGTTTATTTGAAGTCATAATCGAGGGAGTTATGTCTCTTCGTGGTTCTATAGAGCTACTTACAGCAGAGATTTCAGCAGACACATCAAACTGTATAGTTAAATATACATATATTTTGTAAACAGTTTTGTGGCTCTATTTGGGACTACCGACTTCCAGTAGCGAGACTTCCACGGTTATTACCATTTTCTGACCATGTCAAGTTTTAATTAATACACGTATTTATATCATGTTATGTAAATACATGCAATAATTGAGAATTTTACATAGCTTTGAAATAATATTAACAAAAAACGTCAGGGCCTTGAGAAATTTCTACTTACTAATAAATTAAAAAATTACAACTACAGGAAAAATATGAAGTAATTAATTTTGTTTTGAATTAAGAATTGTTAGTAAGTATACAGTCCATCTATTTGCCTCTTTGGTGGTTTGGAAAAATATTATAAAAAATTTTTTTTATCACGATCTATCACACGTATAAGATACAAATGAATTTTGAAAAGTTAAATAGATGAAGTATTCTCGAAAGAAGAAATTTTAATTATTACTATATTTAAATTTAAAAAAGAAGTAAAATAAAAAATCTCTTCGAAAAGTTATACAATTTAATAATTTTTATTTATGCATCATTTCCAAATTCATTAATTATTATTGAAAATAAAGTAATTACATATTTTCTTTTCTAATTTTCGGAAACATTTGAGACAATGTGATAAAAATAAAAAAGAATGAATAGATATACATGAATTTTTATTATATATTTGAAGTTTACATTAAAGTCTGTTTAAAGGTTGTTATCAAATGCATTTGAGGGTGTGTGGAGAGAAAGATGTAGAGGCCGTTAGGGCAAGGGGGGCAGAAAAATCTTAAGTGGGGCCTTGGAAAGGTGTGGGAATTTTCCCTTATTTTGTGGGGGGCGGTGGTAGGGTGGTTATGTGGAATGCCCTACACAAATAACTATATCATATAGGTAGATATATAAAAGCTAGGGCGGTCGTAACCTGTCGGCTAGTTCCGCCTTGGCTTGGGCCTAGGCTCTTCGGAGTTCAGGTCTACATGCTGCACTCACTCATTGCCTAGCTCGCTGGTTGGACCAGTAAACTGGCACTTCGAAATTATGATTTTGTAGGACATAGTGGGTTTTTGATATTATATATAGTTTGTGCCGCTGTTTATGAAAATAATAGTTCAAAAATTATGAATCTTGTTAATTAGTATTAATATCGTGTTTTTAGGGGGTTGTCGTGGTACAGTATCAAAATTTATTTGTTGTTTTACATCCTTTCAATACAAGTATTCTTATACAAAACACGTAAATAAATATTAAGTATGATGTGCACATATAAAAAATAACGGAAAAATTCATTATTTATCAGAGCACTTCATAAGTTTAATGTATTGTGTAATTTACACTTATAAAGGCTCTTTATTCTTGTATTTATATTGTAATTATTATTGGAACTATCCATCGAAATTTGGCAATTATGACTCATTATGGTACAAAAAAGTACTTTAATATGAGCTAGAAAACAATTATTTTACATTATTTGCTGCATTGCATGCGTGTATAATTCCGAATAAACAAAAATCCATGAAAAATATCTTGCTTTTTCGTTTTTCATCCAATTAAAAAATTTGTAAAGTTTGTTTTATTCCTCCAATGATTCCAGATATAGGTAAGATCAAATATTTTAGAAAATATTGGATGTATATGAAGTTAAGTGCAACTGCTTATATTTATGTAAAACTTTTAAACTATTTCATGCAAACAACTACACCTATCATTTTACACATTAAATTTTTTTGAGAACTTTCGACAGTAACTGTCTCAAATTATTTGAAAAATAAAATAATCTTTAGAACTTTGGGAGCGGATAAAAAGCTAAAAAAAGTTTTATTCATAATATTTTTTTCTAATATTTGATATTATACACCCATGAACTACAAAAAATATCATCTAAACATTTTTTCTTACTAATAAAGTACCACGTTATTGTATGAAAATGTTTCTTTATACTATTATAGGATATCAATAGCCAATTACTTTAAGTATTCCTGATTTATCATATTCCTAGAAGAATAGTTTGTATCTTTCTATCTTCATTTTTTTATTTACTCTCACGGATAAAATCATTTTTTTACACTTCAGAAAGCATTATGACAAATTTTCTTATTTGTGTCAATATATTTGTTCTTATAAATTTTCTTCGCATGCATAAGTTTCGATGTTTCACATCTTCTAGGCGTTTCGCGATGACTCCCTTCATTTTTTCTTCATTGCTTGCAATGGAATCAAGTCCACTCCTGCAATTGGTTTTTTTATCTTAACAATACCATCATTGCTAAGTAAACCATCTGCAGAGCATGCCAGGTACTCTTTTTCTTCATCAATTAATAGTCCCGCATCCTTTATTATTCAATTACTGAATTTTGTATTACTCCAAAATGTGAAGCAGTCAAAAGTTTACTTCTTTTCTGATGCTACAATTCACAAGAAATTTGTTTCATAGTCAAGCGTCCAATATTTTCTCTATCGCGTGGATCACACTGTAATTTTTGTATAAGCTGTTGTAAGAGAATTTCGGAAATTTGCTTACTCATATTTGGCTGGTTGGCAGATTCTCCGTAATCTGCATCTTCATGATGCACATGTTTTACTGAACGTAGTTCCTGTTTAAGACGTAGCATTTTGTGGTCTCAACTTTATTTTTTATTATTTTTTCCATCACATTTGCTACGTAATTTTCCTCATATCCCAAAATACCATTCATTATTGAGAAGACTGATTGTGTATTATACTGTATAACCGAGGTATATACTCTTGCACTATACGAGTCTCTCTTACCGTAATCTATGCGCTTTCTGTGGATACTATTTGCAATAATGGCATTAAATCACTTGGCATAATTGTTGTTAACTTGTCCGATTAAACGTTGGCGTGGCAACTAAGTTCATACATAGCTTTACAAATCGGTTCATACACTCCAGCAGATTTTAACAGCGGAATGTAATATTTCTGTCCCCTTTTGATTTTGATAGATATCTTAAACTTTTTGCAACGTTTGTGGTAACCAATCACGTGGTCGAGAACATGCAATATTTGTTTCTGTTCATGTTTAATGTTTTTTCAAGATCATCTTCTTTGTTCGCGTTTTTTTCCATCTTATTCATCGTTTGGCGAAGCTTAAAAGTGCTGTTTTTTATGAATTCGCGGAATGAATCAGATTCCCTCATACTAAATTATTCACCCTTCCCTTAAAAATTTCTACAACATTATTGTAGATATTTTTCAATAAGTGATTTGTACATAGGATTTTTTCAATACGCACACTGTAATCTTCATACAGTTTGCTATCAATAAGAGCATTTATAAACGCTACTGTCACCATCCCCTATAACGGTTTTTGTAAATCGGATTGTGTCTTCTTACACTTTCAGAAAAAGCTTAAATATTGTTGATTTAGTTGAGTTGTAATATGTATTTACTTGTATTTTTACAATATGGTCCCTTGAGACAATTATTCCCGTTTTGTATTTAAAGAATGTTCCTCATGTGTACATAAAATTATGCGCGTACAATGTTATTAAATTTTTTATTATCCATTTTAAATATTACTTTTGATGGCATTCGCAATCCTCAAATCTATCACATAGCTATTCAAGTAAATTATTTATAATATCTCATTATAGAGACTATTTTTTAACACAAAAAGAAAAAGTATCCCTGATCATCAGCTGTAATACTCCATTCGTAACTAATAATATGAAAAACAAAGTTGGACATACTTAAAGCAATTTTATATAACTTTCAGTAATAAAAATTCAAGAGAGTCAGTATTACAATCACGTACCTCCAGATTATCTGTTAATTTTCTGCAACATAACTAATTTTAATATTGATTTCATTTCAAAAATATTTCTTATGCGCATATTTTAAATAATACATATTTGTATGTTCTAATTATCTTTCTTAGATAATAGTTCTTCTCTAACAGGCCATCATCCTCCAATCAAAAAAAGGTCATTTGAACTATTTTTTTGTATGATATCTATTTATAGATTTTACTTATCTTAAAATAATTGTAGCCATCGTATTGAAGTAAAAGCCCATCAAAGCTTCGCTGGATATGCTGAAGTTATCGTTCTCTCTAAACAATATTTTTGACTGAAAATTACAAGAACACTTTAAAAAGACACATAACGGAATATAAACGAATAAAAATATAGTTAGTGCTCAATGTAATGTCTTGCCTATTATAAATGTGCGAAAAAACTTGCAAAAACTAGGTAATTAAGAAAATTTGCTTATCAAGTTACTGAAAAGGGACGTTTTTTTTACAAACCATACAGATTTAGAGAAAGATTGACGGCGACATCTTCGATTAGGCTGAAACTTTTTTTACAGATTTTATACTTGAAAAAAGAGACACGTATTTTTTTCCACCATATTTTGGACGCTAAAAAGGATGAAATTTCGCGATTTCGGAGATTTTGGGTTTCAGGAGTAATTTTCATTTTTTTGGCAAAAGAATGGACTTTTGAAAAAAAATGTTAACAATTAATGATTGTTATCAACAATTGAATTGTTCAAATTAATTTTTAACAACCGCTCCCACGTTGTAAAAAGTTTTGGGTATTACCATCACATTTTACGTCAAATTTTCTTACAAAAACACTTTTTTAGTCGATGGGAAAATTATTACCATCGGAAAAAATTAATCAACTACGTCGCATTGGCGCCCGGGTTCCACTGCGCGCCCTACTCTGTTGTCTCTCATCGGTTTTCTTTGGAATATACATTATTTTTTAATTTTTTTTTTGAATTCTTTTATTATTTTGTCGATAAGGCTGTATAACAAATGGAAAAGAAAATATTTCTGATAAGTAAATAAATAAAAAACATCCTTAGTTAAAAAAAATTTACTTCATTAATGTCTCAATATCATATTAAAATTATCTTGTTTAGAATAATAGCATCAAATAGTAGAAGTAGTAAATAGTATGATGTAGTCGTGAAATATTAACATAATTTATTCAAAATTGTCACTGTATTTTTTTATTCGGATAATAAAAATTACTTCGCTTCCTATTCTTGAATAGAGAGATAGGAATCATGCTATGATAGTTTAAATTTACCTTTATCTCGTTCCAAATCGAGAAGCACCTGATTACGAATAATTTAAAGAATCGTATAATACATTGAAACTGTGGAATCCAACAATAAAATGTAGTTTTCTAAAATTAGCAAGTTTACGACCTTAACACTGTGTATTAGCAGGAGCGGCTGGTACTCATTCTTTTTGTATTGGCCTCATACATGAAAATGTAAAATCTTTGATTGATGCAGCCCAGTAACTTTTTCTCAACTTCCCATGGGAAAGGACCATGTGATGGAATAGGTGGCACACTCAAAATACTTGCTGCTACAGCTAGTTTTCAAAGGGTGAACGATCCAATTAGTTCTCGAAAATACTTATTCGACTGGGCGACAGAAGCTCTGCCGAACATTACGTGCCGTTATCCGAGTAATGCTGAATACAAAGAAGAAAAAAAATTAATCCCACGGTTTCAAAAAGTATTGACAATAAAGGGAACTTAAAAATATCATAGAATTATTACCATTTATCCATTCAACCATTAGAAGCAAAGAAATTTACATCGTCCGAAAAAAAAGATACAATAAAAATTTTTAAGTCACTAATCTTAATAAATTTTTCCAATCGTAATAATAATTTCCCCATCGATATAAAAGTGTTTTTGAAAAGAGATTTGACGTAATTGTAAAAAAAATAAATACAAGGGAAAAATGAATAAAAAAATAAAAAAAAAAAAAAAAAAAAAAAAAAAAAAAAAAATCTGTAGCCCAAATAGAATCAGAGTTATGTATTTGAAAATCACTCCGCAAGCCCAAAATCACCAAAATCACAAATTTCAATCCTTTTTGGTAGTCAAAAGATAGTAACAAAAAAAAAAAAGTTTATTTTTTTTCTATATAGAATTTGTAAAAAAAGTTTCAGCCAGATCAAAGATGAGTCGGTCAGAAAGATGTTTGGTTTGTAAAAGAACATCTCATAAATAAGGTCTATTTAAAAGAGAATTATTTCAACTACCTGATACAGTTTTTGTAGCATGTGGCCCAACTTTTAGTCCAAAAAAGCTATGAGTTTCGGTGCAGAATGCAAAATTCCCCATAAGACATAACCCCTGTAAAAATGTCGAATTTGAAGTCAGTTTTTATTTTTATTAGTTGGGCTACATGCCCTGAAATTATAACTGCAAATTAGTTGAGTCTCAATTCACCGTGGATTCCAACCAGGGTGCAATGGCTTAACTTTTAAAAAAGGGTTATGAGCCACCAAATATCTGACATTTACACATAAAAGGTCGACCACCCTACCTTCCAGCTCGTAACAAAATGTAATACTTATTTAATTACACTACCTTTCGCATAAACGATAAAGATTTTTTCTGTGTGACTAATCATAATAATAAAACCTACATTTTATAAGATTATACCCATCTCAATGGTTTTTTATCTTTATCCCAGTTTTTATTCCGTGTACTATTGAAAGTCAGGCATGCTGCTTCTTTAGATTTCTAAAGATTGTTTGACTCGACACATGTCTACAATTAAAAAACTATACTAAAACACAATACATCAGACAATTGATTTTTTGCATTAAATTAAGTGAAACGTCTAAGATGTAGCATGCGTGCAACAATTACTTAACCGAGAAACTAAAGTATATATTTTTCTATAGTAGAAAAATTATTAAATTATACGATCCGACAGCTGTACTGTAATCTGATAAAATTACCTGAATAACACATGTAAAATAAAATTCAATGTCGTGGATTATGCCTACCATGGATATACCGTCCACGCATCCCTCGAGGTATCATCTGCACTGTATTCGCTGAATTGACTCAAAAGTGGACATTTCGCATGGTTTACACACTTGGCAAGGAAATGAGTATTTTTATACTTTTGTAGGCTTTCGTATAAGCAAAAGGTGACACCGAGACAAACTCTCAATTAAATTCTCTATTTAATACTGATAATTCATTGTATACATTGTCCATCTCTTTACGCAAATGGGGGTGTAACGGTTTCACCTGCTTCGTGACCCGCGTCGACGCGATACTCGTGCACGTATACAAACTTGATTATCAAATATCAAAAAATGCAAGTACAGAGCAACTAGGCAAAGTCAAAATGTATCGCTTGACGAAGTTTCATGCAAATATTTCCAAGTTTTCGTTAAAATATTTTCTAAAAATATTGTCAGCTTATAGATTTTGTCTTAATCTAGTGTCTCTGTACTTCCGTTTTATGAAATTTGTTCGTACTAAATTAATATTACTAAATAAATGATTTTATCGGTAAGGTAGGGTCCTTCACTAATAATTTGAATATTTATTCCCCTTTAGCGTTCAGAAGCTGCTATCGCGAGCAGAGGCCATATTGACTCGAACCATACGACGGGAGAGAATATTTCCCCGTAGTCTGTTCTGGTTTCCTAAGAGTACCCTTGTTCGCACAAACGGGCCTTGTAGCGCATACTTTGATCACTAAGACTTTTAAATTTGAAAACCTACTTGAATCCTATCGGTCTCCGCGTTTCGGGCAACTCTACTCCGTCCCATGTTTTATTTTTAATGTTAACTTGATGCTCTTCGTCGATCGCTTTTTTCCACATGCTAGAATCAGGCCGATCGAGTGCTTCTTGAAAGATACGCAGCGTCTCGCGGAAGGCCACTTGATATTGGAGAAGCGGTCGCAGTTTTTCTCACTTACGCAATAAGTACTCCTAAGCTTCCTCTATCGCTTGTTCAGCTTGCGGTGAATCCGGCTCCCCTCCATTGACGTTATTAGAGCCAATGAGAGAATCATCAACGATGAGCACATTTTCGGCCTGATTGAGTAGTAACCGGCGTGCATTGTCGTTCGCCTCATCGGGGGTGTGTAAGTTTTCCCTTTCGTTCATCATTGGTAAAAAAAAATTATTCCCAGTAGCGGATGTATTTGCACCCTTATAAAAACGACATTTCGGAAAACGACTATGCGCCCCGTGTTAGCATTAAAAAGCCGGTAATTCTTTGAATCTTTTTCGTAAGACACAAAAACTAATTTCTCGGATTTAAGATCCCATTTTTTCTTAACATGTCAGGAATATATACATAGGCGTCACAGTCAAATGTGGCAGATAAAAACGACAGGCTTTTTACCGGTCCACATCTCGAACGATGTAACGCTATGGGACCGAGAATCCACCGTCTGAATTAAAATTACGATCGAGCCAGTGACAGCACTATTCTTGACATTTTTTCTATCGAGCTGTGGTTTACATGTCCTAAAAGTTATCACTATGCCTTATCGCTCTCGTACACAATCGAAAAACAAGTAGTCATACACATGCCCGAAGAAAACAAACTTCTCTTTGACAAAGGAATACACAGAAAATGGCCAATGACTCTATCAACCCAGTCCCTGTTTACTAATCGTTTGATACAAATACTGCTGCAGCGCTCGACTGGTAACTCTCTACTATTATCCAAGTAAACACAATCGCCCTGACTTAGCACAAGTTCATCAAACCAGTCACACTGGCTAGACATGTGTCGCGGTGCACCGCTATCGAGCACCGATGAAGATTCCTCGGCTAGCCTGACAAGCCAACGAGTATCAACAAACAAAAAGAAAATATTCAAATCAACAAGGTCAAATTTGTGAGATGCTAACATAGCACAAACATTCGCGAAGCCGGCGCTATTCGAGAAACTCTCGTCGGGATTCCCTACCGTTCCCCCGAAAGCGATTCACCGAATCGCCGCTACCCCGAATGACCTCCACCCCAAACGACCATCCGCCTGAAGTGACATTCATATGCATATATATTAGGGTGTCCATAACTTACAAAATTTAATTTTGCGATCATCTACTCTTGTTAACTCTTTATTGCATCCAAAAATATAAATTTATGGTTTGAAAACGAAAACATTTTAGAGTTAATACGTGCCACCAGACACATCTTGTCTCTCCATGTAAATATCATAGGAAATTTTAATTCCAATCTTGTTTCATTTTTTTTACCACTAAGTATTTTTCCAGACTTTTTCATCATACCATTGAATAACATATCATTTAGACTTGATGCATTTATTTTTCTTAGCTCAAAATAAGCAAATTGAAAAAATTTCATGTTTTGGATTTTTTGTTCTTCGAAGACTTCGAAGGCCAAAATCGAATTTTTTCAAGTTGCTTTTTTTAAGCTGAAAAAAATCAACTCATAAAGTCCAAGCGATATGCAATTCAATGGTATGATTTAAAAAACCAAAAAAAATTTTTAAAGTGGTCAAAAAAATCGAACCATGTTGAAATTGAAAAATCCTATGCTATTTACAGGAAAACAAGATGTGTCTGGTGGCGCAAGTTAACTCTAAAATTTTTTGGTTTTCTGGCAATGTATTTTATTTTTGGATGCAACGAAGAGGTTGAAAAGGGTAGATAATCAAAAAATTTAATTTGGTAATGAGCAGACACCCATATATATACTTATATATATATATATATATATATATATATATATATATGTACGTACGCATAGCTGCATTTGGCTAATGTTTTTAATAGTTTCTATTAGGCTATTGTTTTTAATAGTTCATAAGCCGAAATCGGTTGTTATTATAAATATCAACGTGTTAAATTTCCTTAATGGGAATACATAATCGCGGAACGGAGAAAATCGTACCTACTAAGATTGCAAAAAAGTTCGAGGGAAGAAAAACACGTGCAATTACAGAAATGGTGAACGACAAAGTTGTCCTTTTAAAAGGTCTAAAAGAATATCCACATTTACAACCTCCTACCCAAGAAGAGTGTGAAGCTAAAATAATTCAAATAAGCTTGAAACGCAAAGCTGAAGCTCATATATCGGAACTTCTGTCAGGTGCAAGGATGTTTTTACTTCGCTGGGTTAAAGAGGGAAGCACCTTGATGAAGGGAAGTACTTTGATGAGACGTATGTTACCGGTGTTCCGAGAAGAAGTCGTGCAAAAGCTGTGTTACCGAGGTATTCGGTACACCTGTGGAACCAGTACGATTTAGCTATTGAAGGAAAGGCGACGACAATAAGTGAAAGAGCAAGGCGATATCAAAATCGCAGTTGGTGAGTTTTTTCTTCAGAGAAAAATCATGGCAGCACCCCTGAAAAAGCGGCTTGTAGAGGAAGCTAGACTACAAAGAATCACATTAAATTACAAGACTTATGACTTACTTTATTATTCACATGCTGTTAGACATACCATCGTTTTTTAATAAAATTTTACAAATAATATTTTATGAATAAAATATTTTCGGAGGTTTTTCGGGGAATGTATTTATGGTCCACGGTTGTTCGGGGCGGAGGTCATTCGAGGCAGCGGAAATTCGGGGACACGGCAAATCGGGAAATCGGTTTCAGGGGAATGGTCGGGTACCTTCGTTGGCTTTGCCATCGCCCTAATAAGCGCGCTTTCAAGCAATACAAAGCCTCGCGAAGTGTCCTTTCTTCTTAGAAAAATAGCAGATTACCTCCCTTTTCCGCTGACTTGAATCCATGTGTGCAGCCTGGCTTTCATTGCCATTATGCCTCGCTGAGATGTCGACCGTAGACAAAGCGCTGGTTAGGTGATCCGTCAAGCTTATCCTAGCTTCTTCTCGAATAAGCCTTTCCCTCAGGCTGTTGATCGTTTGATTTTCCTCGGCCATGCTGTCCCGTGCCGAAAAAAGACATTGTACTGGGTTGGTAATGTACTAAGGATCTTTGCCATTATCATGACATCGCTTATTGTCTCACCAATGGCCTTAAGTTGACTAGCGATGTTCTCTATATAAGCGATATGCTGTGTGATTGTGTCTTCAAGTGTCATGCGATAATCGTAGAATCTTGATGTTAAGGCAATCTTTTTTGAAGGCCATCTCTTCTGTTCGTGTATGTCAAGTAGTTATTTGTACATGTCCTTCGCTGTGGCAAACGTTACGAGGTATCCAACTGTGAATATTCGACAGAGGACGACAAACTGAACAGGGCTTTAGCGTTTTTCTTCACCCGTGCTTGCGTTTTCTTTATTCTCCGAGCGTGGTTTCGATTTTCTTCCTTCCACTAAATCCAGTAGTTGGTGAGGAACAAAAACGGTTTTTATCTGGAACTTTTAGATTTAAAAATTTTGTCAGTTGAACTTTGATATGTTCATCAAGTCTGTTACTTTGGTTATTCTGATAAAGATGCTTACAACACCTGCGGAATAAATTAAGAAAGATTCGGCAGCACTTGTACAAAACAAAACTATAGGAGTGTTTACCAAAATTTCCGAGCATAAAAAAAGCTGGCTCCATAATCTGCTGGTTAGGACTATTTAACAAGGAAATAAACGGCTTAAATATGTTTGTATAGATATAAGGCTGTAAGTTTACTTATTACAAGGCAAAGTATTAGCCCGTCAAAATGCTCAGCCCGTCGCAGCGTGACGTCCCCTTTGTCTAGAGGGACACTGTTTTACGGCTGCGTGTACTGCTTGGTAGAATGGAAGAGCATGTTCGGCACATCTAGAGCCAATGACAACAAAGTGCAGCTTCGCGCCGGCAGTGACGATCACACTGTACAATTTGTACGAAGTACCGAAGTATGCGCTCCCAGTCTGCCAAGCTGTACACGCAGCGGTGACACTATGTCCCTCTTACATCAGAAAGCGCATCACGCTACGACGGACTAAACACTTAAGAGACAAATAAACGAAGGCCTGAAGTAGGGGAACTTGTTTCTGGTTCAATTTGTGATCTATTTTGTTTTCGAGTACGCTTATCATAGGAAAAATATTGAAAAAGTTCCATGCGTTGCAGTTCATTTCAAGATTGAGGCTTTTTTTGTAAATTTCTCTGAAAAACGTTATTATCTTGAAAACAGTGATGCGTGGCGAAAAACCGTTAGTACCAGACGAAAGAGCACGAAAAAATGCATAAGATAGCATTTTTACATCTTTAGATTCAGCGAAAAATTTCGTGAAAAAAAACCAAGAATATGTTTGTTGCAAAATAGACGCCGTAAAGGAAATCAGTCGCCAAATGAAGAAAAATACATTTATTTCTATTTACAACCGTGTACAACTGTGGACTGCAATTTAAATCCCATGTTAAATTTGGTAATTGTCGACATGTAGGTATCTGTCGAAGTCAACATTGGGTTTAAATGGTAGCCTATAGTTGTGCACGGTTCCACATGCAAAAAAAGGATTCCATATGTATGGGTGCATTCAGGGAGAGTGGGCTACCTCACGGGGGCGGCGAATTTCTCGCCCGAGTACGCTGTATTTAACTCGGTCGTACGGACAGGGAAAAAGCTAAAAAAATTATTAGAAAATGCAAATCGATAGATTTTGACCTACTCCTTATGCTGGTGCTATTACTTTCTGCTAAAGAACTTTTTTTCGTGGTGAAATATGACTTAGAGGTTGAAAATATTTTTTTCAAATTCGCCACAGTTTTTAAAAATAAAATTTACACGAATCCAAAAAGCAACAGTTGGACAACACCTCTAACAATTTTAACAGTGGGATAGCAAAAAATGCGTGAATGACAAGCAAATAAAGACGTTGGCATGGGGTCAGCCGTGTGGCGCATGCAGTTACCGCCCGCACCGCTATGTGGCGCTTTGTAGTCACGAGTGAGTCCACCGTTTGTACTATAGCTATATAGTTGTCTATCAAGCGTGACTGTCCCAATGCCAACGTTTTTATTTGTTGGTTATTCACACATTTTCTGGCATCCTACTCTAAAATTTTTTAGTGGTGTTGTCCAAAAATTGCTCTTTTGATTCGTGTATTTTTAAACATTTTTTCATTCTTTGTCTAGTGTTACAGAATACCATATTTTTACTATTGTAACTTGAAGGAACTATAGAAGAGTCTAATTCATCGGATTTTGGATACATGTAATGACCTTAAGTGGTTCAAATGATAACCACAATAATATTTAATGTTTTTCAAGCTTACGAAGATAAATGAATGAAATTTTTCACCGTAACATGGAATAATTTTATAGAATTTTCAGAAAAAGGCCTGATTTTGCATTGCCAGTGTCAAAAACTTTTAATTTGCAAAATTCAACGAAACCCTCTTTTAAAATATAATAATGTAAAGCAAGCATTTCATGCCTTTGATTTTTACACTTCAAATAGACAAAATTAAAACAAGTAGACTCGCTAGCGTGCATTTTATTTAAAAGACCTTGGACAACAGTTTTTACCAGTTTTAGTCATTGCTTTATATCAGTTGGCAATTAATAGTGTCACGTACACAGCTGTTGTCTTATAATAATGTATTTTAAATAGAACGATTAAAATTACTCAACTTATTTTGTGATTGTATTGATAACTTTACACTATGTCTAACTGATCTAGCACTTTTAGGCCACACACATAACGCGAGTGCCTAATGTGCAACATAACATCAAATCAGATTAGTTTTGTTGACTTCACTTTTACTTTTCTCTTATACCTGTGTTTCCTCTCCCACGTGTACACACATTCGCAGCTTGCGAGGGACCCCCGCATCTAACAGTACTTCAGTTTTGAAAATCTTTTCAACATGCTTTCGTTACAACATTACATCATCCACGAACAGGAAAAAATTGCGAACATGACTACTCGGTCAATTTATTGGACGACTACTCTCACGTAGTTAATAACAGAAACAAATTACTCGACCAAGATGGTTTAAGGTTGTTCTGTGCATATCTTGAAAGTATTAAGATATGAATGAGACTTTCTCTGCCAAGATTAAAACACATAACGCGTGATTCTGTCAAGTTCGGAAAGGTTCTGTCGCTAGAAATCAAGTTATAAATTCTTTAAGGTGACCAACACCTGCTAGGCTCCCGTAAGAGCCCATGTATTATGAGGCTGACTTAATAAATTAATAACTTAATTTCTAGCGACAGAATCTTTTCCAAACTTGGAATAATTACTTATAATATGTTTGGGTTTGAACAAATAAATTTGTATTAATACCTTAGTTTTTTTCAATGTCCATAAGAATAATACTGCGATCTTCATATATATATATATACTAGTGGGGCTTTGCTCCCTGCACGCTCCGCGTGCCAACCCCCCTATTTCAATATTGTTACTTTTATATCTAAATAATAAATACAAGAATTTACTTTTCAGTACACAATATATTTGTGTACAATTATAGATAACCAATGCGATCTCATGAAAATTCGCGAAAACTTCGAACAAATATAGTCCATACATTAAATGATCTCACTGATTTATCAAATAATTGTTACTAATTAAAAACTGATAAGGACTCTTTTTGTTGTTGCAGGTTAATATTAATACAGATGTATACGCATATTATAGTTACGCAATCATTATTATTATTACAGAAACTGTTATGATTCTTTTTTTTTGTTATTTTTGAACATTATACAATTAATTATCGATATAAGTTTATGGTTACATATAATTTTAAATTTCCTACTAAATATTTGTAAATGTAAATTTTTTATTCAATTATTTTTTAGTTCTTATATAGTTTTTTATACACTTTTACCTTTCCTTTTGTTGTTTTATAACTGTTAAAAACTTATATTCCTTTAAATCATTACTAATTCTATTTTCAATAAAGTGTAATGCGTGATTGATTGAACATACTACATTTTAGAATTTCTTTGTACATGGATATAATATTATAATTTATAACGCATAACTAATCATTAAATACATTAGTTGATTTACAGTCATCCTCCATGTTTGAATAAATAAGGAATTTATCAACAATCACTTTATGACCAATAAAGAGACACAACTATATTGTGATGAGGCGACGTCTCGCTGGTTTAGGATTTGCCAGCCTCATCAGGCCAAAATTTTATTGACTATAAACACACGAAAACAGCAAGTAACAATATAAAAAAATTAACATGAAGGAAAAACAAATTTTTAACAACTATTATAATTATTTACCGACAAATTGACGCCATTTACACTTAAGAGGCAGGGGGGAGGGTCTGGTAGCGAGCCGGACGGTAATGGAGAGGGGGCGGGGCGGAGCTATCTCAAATCATTTGAGGTCATATTTCACCGTAAGGAGAGACGAATTTTACCTTATTTTGGGAGAGAGCTGAGAGGAAGCGGGGGGGGGGCTGGGGGAGCGGGGGGAGCCAGTACTTACCCTAAAACCATACAACTGCATAATATGAAAATCAAAATTTAGTACGAAAGGAAAAACATGTTTGGGGGAGCTGGGTGGAGTCTAAGGGGGAGCTGGAGAGGAGTGGGGGAAGTGGGACGGAGCAGGGGGGAGCTAGCTCAAATTGTTTGATGTCATATTGCACGGAAAAAAAATAATTTTACCTTATGTCGGGGCGAGCTGGGGGGAGCTGAGGGGGAGTGGGGGGGAGCTAGTACTCGTGCTAATATCATACAACTATATAATATAGGAAGATATATATATTGGTATCCACAGAACAGCCTTAACACTAGAAAGGGACTGATTAAGCGATAGAAAAGATAAACCTTGTAATTTACAGACAATAGTCTTTATTTTGTTTTCAGCGATAGTGTATATCAATTCAACGTAAACATACGCAAAAGATAAAGCGGCAGATTTATAGAATGAGAAGCGTATTTAAATTAAGCAGTTATAGAGTAACATAATATACTAGTAGGGCTTTGCAACCTATACGCTCTGCGCGCCAACCCCATAATTAAATATTTGTATCTTTATGCCTAAATATACAATATATTCCTAAGTACATAAATGCATACTTACTTTCAGACAACTGAAATAAACACACAAAATTCGTTTAGAAATCATACAAATATAAATTATATATGAAATGAGTTCAAAGCTTTTGCAAATAACTGTTACTTATCTAATGGTAATTAAGTAGTCTAATCAGTATGCAAGCTAAATATTGATACATATATGTAAAGAATCGTGATATAAGCATTGCAATTATTACTGCAGAACCGATTGAATGCTTTTTTTTGAATCATTTTTTCAAGTTTTGAAATTATTTATAAATATTAGTTCATTTGATGATAACTTTTTGTTTGGGACACTAGCGTTAAAATTGTGTGTAGGGTATTGTGTGCGTGTGATCTATGCGAGGCTTCGGAATGTTCGACTGAATTTGGAGTGAGAGTAGGAAAGACAGCGGGTCACATGACTGAAAGTGTGTATGTGTTGCGCCCAGGGCCCTAACAGTGAGGAGTCGAGCATGATTTTAACTGCTCGTAGAGGAGAGAGTGACACTCTCGTCCTGGTTCGCGACGTGTTCGTATCGTTCATTTAGGTACCAGGAAAATAGACTTTAATTTTGGATCTTGTTCTGTTGAATATCTATGCTAAAAGGTTTACTGCTTTGTTGTATTGATGCTAAAAATGTTCTAAAAGCACAGTGTAAAATACTTAACACCACAGTGCCTGCGTACCTAATAATTCAGTGGAATATCCCTTGTGCCCATGTATATGTAATTACTACTCAGTGATCAATATATATATATATATATATATATGTGTGTGTGTGTGTGTGTGTGTGTGTGTGTGTGTAGCCATGTGATGGCTCTGTAGGTAGCACATCTGCTTGCGAATCCTGATGCCCGGCTTCGATTGACACTCTGAGAAAAGACTAAAAGCAATGAAGTTTTTTCCTGTAGTGGAATCATTCTCTTACATACTTCACTAAACTTGCAATACCGTTTAATAAAATAACCGATTACATAAATTAATGTTAAATGCACCGTATGGCTTAATACATAATATGATATCAACAAGCCATGTCTGATCTTACGGGCTATGATGAATTTAATATATATATATGCATATATATATATATATCCTGCATTCCATGTCAAGCAGGCCTCATGAATATCTAAAAAACGGATATTATTATTTCAATTAAATTTAGCCCATATTTTCTTTGGAATATTTACTTGATGAATATAAATTTTTGTGCTGTGCTTCCTTATAATTTCAAAATGGCGGACGAAATGGTGTGAAATATCGGATATTCCAAATTTTTAGTGCACGTTTTCACTCATTTGTTGTTAATAAATCAGTTACATACTTACTATAAAAACAAAAATTGTTGTTCTTGAAGAGGCTGAACACAATTATAACAGCAAAGTAACAAATCCAAAATGGTGACTTCAAGATGGTAACTTGAAGTGCTAAATGCAAAGGATTCTTCACGCTAAGATTCTTTAATAACAAGGTATTGATTTTTTAATTTTCTCAGGATACTGCTTACATTATCAACCGATTAGAAGATTTAAAAGTAACGAATTTAAAATGGCGACTTCCAAATGGCGACTCAAAGTGCTAAATGCGAAGGATTCTTCACGCTAAGTTTTTCAAGAACAAGTTATTAGATTTTTATTTTTTAAGGATACTGCTCATAATATCTGCTGACTTAAAGATTTAAAAGTAATAAATACAAAATGCCGACTTCAAAATGGTGACTTGAAGTGATAAATGCAAAGGGTTCTGCACGCTATGATCGTTTAATAGCTAGTTATTGATTCTTTAAATCTTTTGAAGATACTGCTTTTGTTATCCACTAACTTGTATAGTATTAGTGCATTCACCCTCCCCCCCTTCTTCTACGAAGCACCCGTCTAAGGCTTAGGAAGGTTATCATTTTGTATATAAATTTATAGAGTATATCCTAATAAAATCTGTCTAAAATCTTCAAAGAAAATACTTCATATCCTAATAGAATCTTTGTAAAATGTTAATATAATTCACGTATAATTTTAATAGAAAACACATAAAATCTTTACAGAATCTATGCAATATCCTAATAATTGCATGAGAAAAGACTATACAGTTCATCTCTTCACCAACCACCGTTCAAGGAATCCACTAGAAATTTAACTCTGGACTCCTGCATTATTTTTTTTTTCTCTGTAACTTCTACGTTTTCTTCGTAAAATCGGTTTTTTTTTTAATACAATATCAAAAAAATTCTTCATAAAAATGCATATTTTTTTTGTGTTTTGTATTCATCTATATTTGTAAATACTGTCAATGTAAGATACAAAACATTTTAAATTTTTGAATAGTTTATTATCGAAAAGTTTAAGACTAGTGCTTTAAAATTATATAATTTAAAAATGAAACATTCCTGAAAATAAAATTATATTGACTACACAGTAAGATAAACATATCGTATACTGTTTTATCGATTGAATTAGACTAAAGCACGAAAAAACAAAAAACTGTATTCTTAGTTCCCAGGTTATGAATATCTAGTTCCCAAAGACTCATGAATAGTTGTTCTAGTCAATAAATGAAACAGATACTTATTAGGCCAGCGCGGGTCAACTAAACAAATTTTACTGTCTTAAATAATCAATGATGTTTTTAGGTTAAGTGACATAGGCAGAAGGATTCGATACATTCTCGTATATTATAACCTTTGTAACTATATGTTTAATCGTGTTTTAGTTTATTATACCACGAGGGGGGAGGAGGGGTGGGGCGCGGGGGGGGAGGGCGGCGGGCTGCCGGAGGGGTGAATGCACTTATACTCTACAAGTCGGTGGATAACAAAAGGAGTGACCTTAAAAAATCGATAACCAGTTATTATACAATCTTAGCGTGAAGAATCCTTTGCATTTAGCACTTCAAGTCGCCATTTTGGATTTGTTACATTTATGTTATATTTATGTTCAGCCTTTTTAAGAAGAACAATTTTTCAACTATAGTAAATAAAGGCCGGATGTGGAGTGCATATCTTTATTGATAACATGACAATCGTCGACGTTTCGCTGTTCACAGACAGCCTTATC
>JAPYYV010008176.1:0-27746 GCA_030522625.1 Copidosoma aretas | reverse complement strand
ATTGACTCCGCCATTTTGAATTTCAAAATGGGCCACACGGCACTTAAAACTAGAGACAAAAAGCTACGATTTCCGCCCAAAAACGTTCCGAAAAACCTTGATCAGTTCTGGAGAGTAGGGGGTCTCCGAGCTGCAAAGAATGCCCCATATATATATATATATATATATATATATATATGTGTATAATATATATAGTAAGGTATATGTATAGTAAGATGTATACAAGTTAGGCTTCGCCCCCTGTACGCTCTGCTTGCCAACCCTTATATTTTAATACATTTATTCTTATGTCTAAATACGCTTACAAGAATTTTTTTTTCAGTACATATATATGCGTAAAAACATAGATAACCAAAACTATCACATAAAAAATCGCTTGGAAATAAAAAAAATATAGGTAATAAATGGAATTACTGCACTGATTCAGCAAATAATTATTACTTATTTAATACTAATGAATGACTTCTTCATAAGAACTTCTGTTTGGTAATTTTTGAACATTTCAATATCATATATGAATATGAGTTCATAATACGATACAATTTTGAAATTCTTTCTGTACATTTAGGAGTCGAAATTTTTAATTTTTTAATTTTTTTCATATCTGATACAGATTTTTACCTTCTTTTACATTCCTGTTTCTTGTGCCATGACTACTTAAAATTGATATCCCCTTAAATTAATGCTAATTGTATTTATAATAGAATGTAATACGTAATAGATTCAACATAGTTTATTATCACCGACCTTCATATATTAATATAGGAAAATGTTAGATATTATTTTTACATTGACAGAATATTTGAATTTATAACGCATAACATGTCATCAAACTTTCATGTAACACCTCCTGTAATATTCTAAATCCACTTGTCGTCTATATCTACTATAAATCAACTTAAGTGTACCGTGCTTCATAGTTACCCTTTCTTTACCCTTTTTACTGTTTTAAATAAAATTGTTGGTTCATGGCCTGTATTTACCTGTTATTTTGTTCATTTCGTAGATTCTTTTTAACATTTTTATTATATTGATAACCATTCCTATTCTCTCTGATTTCATACAGAACATTTCTCTAGTGATGTTATCAAATGATGTTTCGGTGTCTACAACCACAGTATACAATTTATTGTCCCTTTCCGTCCGTCTGTTTTGAATTAAACTATTTAATATAAAAATATTGTTCCTTGTTCTTCTTTTTGCTCTAAAGGCAGTATGGCTGTCATTGAATATTTTACACTCAACTTCCTATTCTTTCACTCTTTGAGCAATTATAGACGAAGGGGGGAGGGGTGTAGAAAATCAAAGAACAAGAGGTGCTAAAGATGACCGAAGATTATGAAAGGGGAGGATGACAGAGGTTTATGACAGAGGATTATTACAAGGAACTACAAAAACTATAACCTTTTCCTTTGTATTGCAAGATAAAGGATCTGTTGGAAACTTTAGCGGGGCGAGTGAGGCATGGTAGGTAATATAAAATAAACACAAAGTTAAAACATTTATTTAACATACTTTGTAATCTGTACAGTAGTCATGAGAAGTTATCTCTTCAACTCTAATTCAATTGGAGATTCGTGTGACGATTGTTAAAAACGCAGTAAAATGGATTTATTAATTTTGTAGATAATGAAATGCGGTTAGGCAATCTTCAATACATGTAAAATATTAGGAAAAGATAAGCGAAGTAAAAGAAAACTGTAAATATAGACCTGAATATGATATAACTTAATATTAGAATTCTATATTTTAGATATATTATCAGGATCAAGATTAAATGTTTTGAATGCATTCCATGTGGTGTATCCGTCTATTTTTAAAACAAAACTTGCAGGCACAACAGAACATCTCAAGGTGCTGTGGAGAAGTGGCTACAGCTGCAATTGGTCTTTTTCGAAAATGTTCGATAATGTTAAAGCATTATAAGAATCACCGTGTCATTTACTTTTTTTGGCTGATCTATGGGAATAAGCGACGGTTGCAGCGTTTTCGGCTGCAATCGGTATTTCTCGGCAGTGTTCGACAATTTTAGAGGTTTGTTGGGGTTATTGAGTTATTGACTTATTTCGGGTGACTTGGATCATCATCGGGTGATCTCTGGCAATAAGCAACAGGAGAAGCGGCTTCGGCTGCAATCGGTTGTTCTTAGAAGTGTTCTACAATGTTAGAAGGTTGTTAGGATTATTGGGTTATTGTTTTCTTTCGTGTGATTTCGGCTACCTTCGGGTGGTAAAGGGGTGCTGAGGGAGATATTACGACATTCTGACCAACTAAAATAACGGAGAAATAAATAGAATTTCTCCATATTTTAAGGTGGGTTCGATGGGGGGGGGGGCGGGGAAGTTAGGGCGGCTGAAAAGGGAGGGGGGTGAGGGGGTTGTCCCTAATATTTTCGTGGTAATTTTGTGTGAAGCCCCTCTCAAATCACTATATATTATAGGAAGAAGTATAAGATTCCAAAATTTTCTAATACTTTTTCATTTCTGAAGACAATTTACAAAAGTATAGGTGATTGTGTACATCTATGATAATATAGATCACGCACTTTGTTACATTATGAATTTTTCATCACAATTTTATTGGAATATAGCTAAAATAAAAACAAATAATGGTTATGTTGTCATCACAAATAATTACTTAGTAACCTAAAATTTTTATAGTTGACTGTGTTGTATTTGACATGGAATTAAATATATATTTGTATATTGTCTTTAGAAATGAAGATGTAGGCAAAATTTTCAAAATCCCATACATGTGTATGTACATAAATATATTGTTAGGTGCACGGTTGTAATGCCAACGGACTCATCTGTTATCACGCTATATCGGTATAACTATACGGTTGTTACGTATAGTGATGGTAAACAAATATAGTCAATTGAGATTGTAACCTCGAGCCGATACATTCTGTTTGTTTCCGCTAATAAAGATTGAGTTCGTTTTCATAAAAGTTAGTGTGTTTTTATCATTACGCGTGGTTGTAACAATATAATGCAATAATGGTTGCTATGATGCAACAGTAATAATAAGCAAATTACTTTTATTGTATCCAATTTCACGTAAACTTTCTGTAGAATCCATATGGCAGGCACGTAGATACAATATGAAATTCACATAGAATCCACGTGGACTATTCCACGTGGACTTCGGATACTTGTTTATTGATTTATTTATTAATCCAGAAGCGCGCCGGGCAAGTTGGTTATATCTTATTTGTAACGTATTAATTATTATTTATTGTTGATTATTTCTAAAACAATTGCCCGCAGAGAAAATTTTTTGATGTAAAAGTGAATCTCATGATCATTCTGCATAAGGATCAAGCATTTAAAAAAATTAAAGAAATCGTCTCTATTGTTTTTTTGAAATAAGTCTACAAGATAAAAAATTAAAAAACTAAAAAATAATACTAAATGCTTTAAATCCGATGAATATTAATTATGTTAGTCTTAAATGTGCGTAACCATGTGCGCAAAGTCAAATTGCAAAATTTCAAACTAGCAGTCTATTGCAAAATTGTTAAGTAGAAAACTAAATGTGCAATAATTTGTATCGCAGCCATTAGATCGAAACCCGCATAGCTGCAATCGGTAAGTACTAGCAATGACTTTGATCCCCTGAAAATACAAATTTTTAAATGAATTAACAAAAAAGTTATTTTCAAGAAATTCTTTGCGAAGGACTGTAATTTCGTCAATTTTTAAATTAGGGATTTGCAATAAAGTGCATTGAATTGCGCTTATTTTTTTATGAATTTTGGTGTTTCGCCCGTCCTGTCGTTGATGCCTCCCTAGAGTTTTAGTTGCATAATTGATTACTCATAAACAAAACTTTCACAAAATTAGTTACAAGGTAGTAAATAGTCAAAATCACATATGTATCCTATATATTATATGAACATTAAGCTCACATTAGGTACACATACACACTCATAAAACTTTTTCGTACATTTATCGACATATGTTAAAATCCAGACACACTTCCCAGGTTTCACAGACCCATGCCGTTCCTACGTGATTTTTTTCTATGAGTAATTAATTTTGTAACGAAGAAACTCATAAGGAATTGACGGCGAGTGAAATACCGTTCTTCGAGCTGCTTCGGGCGTACGCGCCGTCGCGCCGCGTCGGCGTGCTCGGTTCGAGAAGAAGATATTAGCTCGGGTCCGAAGTAAAAAAGGTAAATAGGACAGCCGCTACGAGTACTAAAGTGTACGTATCGTATCTCGGCTCCTATTGGTCCTACAATACATTTTTTTTTCTTTTAAATTAATGAAAAAGTAAGTGCAATCGACTGTGTAGTATTATTTTTTAGTATTGTAGTTTTTTTGCCTTTGTATGCTTCTGTGCTCGTTTAGGCAATAAAAACAATTCTTTTTGTTTAGTCAAATGGTTAATGATCATGCAGAATCATCACCCAAACAACTTTTACATGAAACATTTTTCTCTGCGAGCAATCGTTTTCGAAATAATCAATAATTAACTGAACAAAGCCAAAAAAGAAATTATTTTGCAATAAAAAAACAATGCTTTTGACGTTGATTATTGTAGAGACATAAGAATGTTATCATTTGTATTTTTTTAATTTTCAAGTCCAATTTTAAGTAATTCAAAGGATTATCATACTCGACATCTTCGGTACCCCGACTAAAGCGAGTAAAACCCAAATACGTTCTGTTCTCGATATTGCACAGGACTTCCAGTATGGCTACGTCATAGATTTCAGCAATAAGAGCCGATGTTTAAATATATCAATTTGCACGCTAATGGCACTTGTAAGGTTGAATAGTGTCAAGACAAAGTCATGGGATAGATGGTACAAAATATCATAAATTAATCTTTAAAACATTCAATGTAATTTCAAACGTTTCGAACTGATTTCCTTAATCAACCGTTTTGACTAGAATTTGTAATGAATCTGATAATAATTAATTTAATTTAACATTTTATTTGAACTTGGAGGCTGTGTAAACTTTCGCTATTCGATCAATCATATTTATTTTAATGATTAGCTTCCTTACATTATTTATAGTTTTAATATTTATTCAGTCTAAGATTTACATACCTTTTTTTTTAAATTCTCATTTAAACAATGTATTGCTGTTGACCAGTCTTGAGGTAGTTGTATCACTAAATTTGAAGGCTATCTAAAAAGTTATATTTTTTAGTCGAATAACATGTAATTATCGTCATTTAAATGTATGATACTACCACGTACATGAGGTTCATTGTTGTTTTTATTTTTTTATTTTTCCTGATTTATTTATCAATATATCGAGTGAATGAAAAATTAGCACTCTTTGTAATAAAAGAAACCGCTGCCAAGTTATTGGCGCAAAGCTTCTTTATACATCTTTTTCTTTTAATCATACTGTAATTTTGCGTATACTTAATGAATATTTTATTATTGTCGAACTTTCTTTTCATGATGAAAGCTTGTATTGGTGATTGCCAGACAGTTGACTACTTTTATTGACGATAATAGCCCACCAATTAACAATTTGAAACTAAAATCAAAAATATATTTTTTACTTCTATGATACGACCTTTTACAAAGTAACTTTTTAAAGAGCTAAAAAATGGAAGACTCTAGTGAAGAAGAGATGCTATGAAAAAAAATACCTTTCTACGAATTGTTTTTAAAAATAATCTAAGACTTCCTGAAATATAAGAGATTGTATCATAAAAAAAAAATATGTATTTTCGATAGTAATAAATAACGACATAACCTATAAGGATAGTTTGAATTTTAAAATAAAGTTTTTTTTTGCATTCCATACATGTAATGATTGTAAAACTTTAATTGAGATATTTACACCATAATAATCATGAAAAACCTCTTTTGAAAATGAATGTACATATACACAAGTGCATGTATACATACACAAGTGCACATACAGATAAATAAGAATAAATATTTTTTTTCTTTTATTCTGTAGCGATAAGTAAATCAAAATTAGAGCACACAAAATAAGCCCGGGATTTCGATTTCAGTCAAAAAAAATCCTAATTATATACATTCCCTATTGACACCGGCGCACACCCACCGGCTAAATTTGTTTACTTTTAGCTACATACGTATTTTTGAATATAATTTAATGATCCTTTAGAATTTCTATTGTAAAATATCGTAAACCAATGATAAACATCATTAAAATCTATTGTTTCGGAAAATTTGAGTTTTCTCGCGATGTGATTTTTCGTCCATAACAAAACTTCGTCTAAGAAGTAGCAGAAAAGCCCGGGATTATTAATATTAGTCAAAGCAATTATAAAATATAACTGAGTATAAACATCCCCCACTTAAACCCAGTTACTAAATGATTTTTGATTCCATCTCAATTCGTTTTTTCGTATATAATTCAATAATTCTTTAGAATTTCTATCGTAAAATATCGTAAACTAACGATAAATATCTTTTAAATCCATTGTTTCAGAAAATTCGAGTTTCGAAAATCATGAAACTAAAAAATTATAAATATAAAAATTAATTTAAATTGTTTTCAAGAAGTAATTTGCATTTAAAAGCAAACAAAATAAGTCTAAGATTATTGATATCAGTCATAGGAACCAGAAATATGACTGTATATATACATTCCTTATTCACACCACGCACACCCAGCTACTAAATTTTACTAATTCTATCTATCTTTGTTTTTTTGAGTAAAATTTATTGATCTTTTAGAATTCCTATCGTAAAATATCCCAAAATAACAAGAAATAACTGGAAATCAACTTTTCTGAAAAAATTGATTTTGCAAATCTGATAAAATACAATAAAAAAAAATATACTGCAAAACTCAAATTTTATTTCAGTGCTGATAGGAATCCAAAAAAAGCTCTGTTGGATTAAAATCGGTCAAGAGAATCCTATAATACAACTGATTACATACATACATACATACTACATACATACATACATACATACATACATACATACATACATACATACATACATACATACATACATACATACATACATACACACACATCGACACACACAGAGACGAACATGTTCTAAAAATGATGTATTTTGATTTTAATCTTCATAAAACGTGTTTATCACATTTGTTTTCTAAATGTGATTTTTCGTCTATAGCAAAGCTTCCTCTACGTGGAAGCGAAACTTTTATTACTATCCGATTTTAATAAACAAAAGCTAGTTTGTTCCTTCAAATATCTATAGATTCACCATCGTCAATTTTCTACAAAAAGCATATTCATTGTTAAAAATTTATTTACTTATAAAAATTGAAAAAAATTTCGTAAGCAAATCAATTTATTACAATAATACGACCTTTTTTAAAAACTCAAAAACAGTGAGTTTGTAGCTATATATAGAGAGAAAAAAACCAGGCAATGTTTATTAAAATCGGATAATAGTTGAATTTTTTCATTATAACGAGTGCTTATTTTTTATTCACACGATATTTCTAGAAATGAATTAGAAAAAAATCTGAAAGAAATCTAAAATACACCTCATACTTGTGACAGTATTATACATTAAAATGGCGACGATTACATTTTATTGAACTGAAAAATGTAACATTTTTGATAACTTTAAAATTTGGGTATACAGCTACCTTAACCAATTACAACGGTAATAAAAATACTCTAGTCACGTAACAATCAATCTTGTATCTTAAAAGAATAATTGATTGGTACTTTATTATTTCATTCTTTCCATATAAAAACACTTGTTTCCAAAACTGTTTTTAAAATGTGTCACATAGACAAGAGTAGATTTAAAAGTAAAAATAAAAAAAATAAAATAAAGTAGGAAATGGACAATAATCTTTAACTTCTTGTTCAATAGTGTTTGTGAGACTGTTAACTATAATTATATCGATCTATATTGCCTACAGATGCTGGCGCAGTCAACTATTTTTCGTCGTGATAGTATCTATAAGGTGGAGCAGTAACAGGATGGCAGTGTCAATATATATAAACTCGTAAACCCCTTGACTCAAGAATAGATTAACCCTACAATGCCTTTACCTCTTAAGCCCATAACCCCTTAACTACTCAACCCCATAAGCCCACACCAATAAAAATGCACAAGACCATGTTCATCTTATATTTCTAAGACCGCCAAATACAAACCCAAAATTCGTTTAACTCTATCACGCATCGTTTTTCATGACCTAACGAATTAGGCTCTAAAATCCAGTGGTTTCTGACAACTTTGATCCGTTGATTTCTTAACTTTAAATACCCATAACTACTCAATCATTGAACCTCTTGACCCAAGAATACCTACGCCCTATAACACCTTTTCTTTTGTATTCTTAAACTGCTTCATCCTGTAACGCCGAACCCCGGATAATCGATAAGATATGCTAACCCATAAAAAATTACTTGGAAGTAGTAGGCTTCCCAATCTTGTGATGTGCTTTCTTGACGTAAGATCGCCTTGCATCTCACTACTTGGGGTGCTTTTTCAACGTGAGTTCCCCTTGCTTCTCACGGTTCAGGGTATTTATTTAACGCGAGTCCCGCTTACCTCTCTCACGAATGTCTTTGCCAGATCACGGAACAACTCTGTTGTCCATCGTTCACCACGTAGAGGTGCCCTGGATCGCAAACACACGAGTAGTAAATATCCAAATAGCCTACAAAATTCAGGAACGACATGTGCGATGGGATTCAACAGCCCTCGAACTCGCTTTCGGTGACCTCAAAAACATAAGACAAACATGGTCTGGACAAAAAATCATTTGATTGATTATTCTGGGGTGTGGGGTTATCTGCTAACGTTGTTATTGAGCTTAAGTGTTAGAAGCGTTATAGTGCCTAGGTGTTCTTGGATCAAGGAGTTCATAGATTAAGTTGGCATGGGTTTTTTGAGTTGAAAAAACAAAGGATTAAAGTTGTAAGGAATAAGTAGATTTTTTGGCTTATTTTCTAAGGTTATAAAAAACTCTGACGTGATGTGGTCGAACGGACCTCGGATTCAGATTTCGCGACCTAAAAAACTTTAGATTAACATAAACTAGATGAACAAGCATTTGACGATTTTTTTGCAGCATGTAGAATCATGGGATTGATTAGTTAAGGGGTTGAAGCGTATTTAGTTTCAGGTGTTCTTAGGTTGATGGGTTTGAGAATTAAGTGAGTATGAATTTTTTGTGTTGAAGAATAAAGGGATCAAAGTTGTGAGGAATAACTGTATGTTTTTGGCCTATCATTTGAGGTTATGAAAAATTCTGACGTGATTGGATTGGAATTTGGATCTAGTGACACTAAAAACATAAGATAAACATGGCCCGGTCATAAGAAGAATTATTTGACTTTTTTTGTGGAGCTGTATTGTTGAACTGATTATCCAGACTATACTGGTGATGAA
Organism: Copidosoma aretas; assembly: GCA_030522625.1. Taxonomy (NCBI): domain Eukaryota; kingdom Metazoa; phylum Arthropoda; class Insecta; order Hymenoptera; family Encyrtidae; genus Copidosoma; species Copidosoma aretas. Next base: position 18,401 of record JAPYYV010008176.1, on the reverse strand, counting down.
TGACTCCAATAACAGTTTATGCTTTTTACTTCTAATCAAAGTAGTGAAAGTGATGATGCTATCAAAAATGTTACTCGTTAGCCCGCGCAAAAGTTATTTTTAACAAGCAATTTTTTTATTAAAATACACAAAAATAAGTTGTACCAAGAATAATTGATATTTGCAGCTTAGTTGTTCAGCTAAAAAAAAGTTTAATACATACTTAATGACTCTAAATGCTCTTCTGCTGCTATTCTATCTTTAAACACTTTAAGAACGAACAAACGTGAATTGTTAAATAAGTTTTTATATCTCGGGTTGTTGACACAGCCTCACTGAAAGTTCTCGCAAATATTAAGATAAAAACTCGTTTAACTTCTGTTGTTTCTTGTCTCTTCTGTTCTAACATTACTTTGATGTTAATAGTAGTAGAGTGAAGCAGCATACTTAGATTATTGTAAGGTCTCTTATAAATCAAGTGCTCTAACTTGGCATCCTATTTTTTCCTTTTTACTTTTACACCACAATAATAAAGGTTTCAGAGCTAAGCAGCATCATGCCATTGACGTGCGGACAAAGTTACAAGATTTTGTCTTAATGATCAAGTATAACAAAGTGTGGCAGATAAATACGCTGAACTTGATGAGATGACTTGAAATATCTAGCTATATTGTACAGCTAGCAATAAAAATTAGTCTCTTAACTGCGTTATTTTATTGTTGATATCATTCTAAATTAATTCTAATGAGTAATTTTATGACTACCATCAACTTATTGTTATTATAATTATATTCTTAGAAACCAATATTTCTTTGATCTCGTAACATAATTTATTTACTTCTGAAGTCATCAACATACTACTTTTTAAGACCGCTTGACTTATCCAAGTATTGACATTTTTAAACATGTTGAAGCTAGTTAATATCATCATTTGTAAGTCTTGCATCACCTTGAAGCCTTAAACATAATACGTTTCTACAACTTTTTTTGAATATTACCAACTTAAAGATTTTTAAAACAACGTCTATCTTGTTTGAAATGTAAAACAAGGAGAAAAATTTTGCAATAAGCACCTGTATTCTTAATACTCTATACTATTGATTGCGCATTATACAACACTACATGATGTAAAATAAAACCTGTTTTCCTGAAATAATTTAAATGCATTTTTAATTTTTTTATGGTCTAATAATGTTATTAATGTAAATTTTATTCACTCAGGATTCGGTGATAAAAATAAATCCTAAAACCGGGTTACCAAAAATCACCGCAAATACACTTGCAAGTCAAAAACTGACCTCAGAGAATCTCACTAATTCAGAGATGAAAGATTTAAACTTAGCAGAAGATGGATCATATGTTGCGATTAATTCAGTAAAATCCCTAAAAGGTGCATTAAGTTATCGTTCAGTAGATGAATCGTTGAACGAGAAAAAAAGAAGGAAAAAACTAATAAAAAATTACAGAATGGTAAAGTTAATATTTTTGAAATCAGTCTTATTATGAAATAAATATAATACTTTCTTTACAGGAAAGAAGAAAAGAGCGAAAAGAAAATACTATTTCTTTCAAAGATGAAAGAAAACGTCAAGTGAAAGTATTAAATAATGAGAGGCAAAATGTTCAAGGAAATCGAATTTTTTAAAAATTGTGTCAAGTGGTCTAAAGATACAGCTCTACAACATGATGTGTATAAAATATGTATCCTAATCCGATTTGTTATACCCACAAATAAAAATGTGATAACTACCCTTAAAGTTTTATGAAGTACGAAAAATGATTCATGAACTAATTATGAAACAAAAAATTGTTTTGTTGAACCTTTTTTTACAAAATATTTGTAACAGCCTCTATTTCACGTTATTTTATATTCATAGATAGCGCAGACAAGGGAACCTTATTATTTTTTGCCTTTTTCAAACTGTTGATCACAATTATAATTTTAATAATAAGTTTTCAATCTTTTATTATTGGTAGACTTGAACAGAAAATTTAGAAGGTAAATTATTTTACAAAATATTATAAGTTTTTATGTTAGCTGACTAATACAAGGTATAAACCGCTGCCAATTCATTGGCACAAAGCTTTCTTATGTATTTTCTTTGGCATTATTTTCTTTAGTAGTAACTTTATCTTTTTAAAATATCATTCTATTCTTTATTATGAAAACCTAAATTTAACAATAACTAATGAAAATAACGTATTAAGACGATTCTAAATGGAACATGTAGCTTTTTTTAAAGCTTTATCGGATGTTACAATTTAGAAATTCAAATAAGGTTTTGTTTACCCTTGCAAAAGTAAAAAACCGTTTTTCAACCATAAAAATCGTTAAAAACCTTGATAAGATATAAAACTAAATTTTTTTCCTGGATAGTTAAAAGGACAAATGAAAAAAATTATATTAATGCTTTTTTCAAACTCCTAAATTTTTTACAGAAATATGACTTATTTTCTACAAAAATCTTAGTATTTCTTGAAATAAAAATGAAAAAAAACATGAACATGATTTATAATGGAAAATAAATCTACTTTGAAGCTCTATCAGACGTTACTATTAAAAATCTTAAAGTAGATTTTTTTAAACTTAAAAATTTAATATAAATAAAAGTTTTTTGAGTATAAACATGGTTAAAAAACCCTTAACAAGGTATAAAACTCACATTGTTTATGTACAGCTAACAAAAATACATAAAAAATTTGTGTAAATCTTTTCATTATGACAACTCTTCAACTTTTTACAGAAATCTGAGTGATTTTCCATAAAAATCTAAGTATTTCTTTAATAAAAACTTAACAAAGCAACTTATCTTGAAGCTCTATGGGATGTTACTATTTAAAACTTCGAATTAAATCTTCTTACCCTTAAAAAACTAAAAAAAAAAATCGTTTTTTGTCTATAAAAATCGTTATAAAAACCTTACTTAGGCATACACCTTCAATTTTTTTTTCCGATCTGCCACAACGATAATAAAACTAAAATTGTAAGCCCAGAATCATTAAAATCCACCATTAGGTTTCTGAGATATGACTGATTACACCCACACACACACACACACGCGCGCGCGCTCACACACACACACACACAGAGAGAGAGAGAGAGAGACAGAGTTTTTCTAAAAATGGTATTTTTTCACTTTAGACACTGTATAAGATATTTCTAACGTATATCCACCAAGCTTTTTTTGTTACTGAAAGAAAGCTTATTCTATATAGAAGCAAAAAAAGTCTCAAAACTTTTCTGTACCAAGCATGAGTCAAGAGTTAATCATTTGCAAAACTTGAAAAAAGATTAATTTTTCTATTTTTATCTTTGTTGATTCAAATTATTAATGCATTATTTTTAACTTTTCATTAAATCACATTGTATTTTAAAACATGGCACTCCTAGAATGTAATCATTTAAAATTGCTACAAAACTGCAATTTCCGAATGCGAGCTTCATATTATGAGTACTCTACAATACTGACATAGCACCTACTCATTGTTTTTGTATAGATATATATCTTACTGTACAATAAAGTCGTAGAAACAATATTCACTCGATAATCACCTTATGCCACCATGACTCATTCCGTAATTATTTATGAGCCCCCTTCCCTTCCAATCACTCAAATCTTGTTAATTTTCTTCTTTACATTACTCAATAAATAATAGCGCGGTTTGACCCACAAAAATCTTTATAGAGTCTTTCGGTTACCCTTCATTCTTCTTACATATATTCTTACACTGAATTATGATTCGCGTGGGGCTTCTGAATCCCCCTCCACTACACCTGTACGTTCTTCTTTTCAAATTTTTTTTAAAATCAAGACGTGATTGATGCAGCAAAAATCACACTACTTAACCTCCTTAACCATAGTCTACAAAGACTTAGATGGAAACAGCATTACAAGTGCAATGACTGTGGAAAGGCAATGTAGTACCTGCAATCACATATTACCAATAATAATATTAAATAGTGGAAGACTGTAAAAGAAAAAGAAAATAATGGAAGTATATATTCAAAAAGTCAAGGAGGGGTACACAAAGACAAACACTCATGATCTTGGACAGAAAAAGATTTAACTATGTAAAGATATCATACAAATATGTAATCCAATTGCAAAGCTATATTTCCTCACAGATGGAATACGGGTACGTTCATAAGGGCATGTAAGTCAACACGTAGGATTAATGATTTTAAAAAAGAGAAACAAAATAATAGAATATTAGTTTAATAAACCCGAACAAGATAGGCATTTATTAAGACTGCATAAAAATGAAAAATTTAAGTAAAACATTGGTCTAGAAATTAAGATACATGAAACAATAAAATTTACTACAATAAAAAGGTTGAAGAACTAAAATATAAATGAAATTATTCTCCCTCTTAGAGTAAATAATATTAAATAGCAATGTACATACATAATTGATAACCTCTTTGTCAAGAAAGCAATTAAGCCAAATGCAGTAAAAAATATTAAATGGTTACAATACAATGATAAAAAAGGAAGAATAATATGTTATGAGAAAAAAATACTATTTGTGTATAAGCTAGCAAAGTTCATGATTTCATTTTTATTACATTTTTCAGGCTTAATATATGATTTATATACGAGTACCATATTCGTAAAACGTGTATTAGTGTATTAGCGACATTTTCGTAACAAAATGATGAAAATACACCCTTTTACATTCGCAAAGACAAACACACAAATTTCTATGTAAGAAGCAACAATTATGTCTAACGTTACTGTTTTAGTTTTCCATTTATTTGTAATGTACCACCTTTCATTATATATTATTTATCATATAGAAGGGGTAGCGTGTAATTTATGAGTAAGAAAATATTATGGTATCAATCCATGATTAACTCAGAAAGTTTTTCATAAATGCTCTACAAAAGAAATATATAATATAATTTTGGAAAGAAATAATCTCTTTGGGAGTTTTTTTTTAGTGATACTAAAACTAAACTCCTCACAAGATTGAGTCCCTTCAAAGATTTTTTGTCCAAGAATTTTCTTCTATTACACTTCTTAACATGAGTCGTACTGATAAAATTTTTAAGTAAGAGTACGATTATGCTAAAATTCTTATAGAGAAGCAGTTCTACAGAATCATACACTATAAATGATTAAAATTAGTTCATAAAACTCAAAGGTCGTGGTACATCAAGTTGACACTAGTGCTTTTCCTCGAGTACACTACAGAAACCTCAATGTACACGTTATTCGGAGTAATTTTTCGAGTACGCTCATAAAGTTTTGTGTCTGGTTGTTAAAATATACGTTATATGTGGTAATGCTGCACTCGGTGGACTTTAACGTTGTTTCTCAAGAGCGCTATACGGAGTTTTATGTCCAGATATCAGAATATACGTTATTTAAGGTAATGATACACCAGGTCAATGAGGACGTTGTTTCTTGAGTACGCTTTAAGAATCATACGTTAATTAAGATCATCATGCGCTACGTCGACTTTGACGTTTTTTCTTGAGAGCGCTTAAGGATGTTTCATGTCTAGGTGTCGAGATTAACATTGTTTAAGGTAATCATGGATTCCCAGGTTTAAAAGACATATTCGCAGACACAGGTATGATGACACGGGATTCAAAAAAAGAGAAAAGATACTAATAAGCAAACATATATTTCTTATAAATATTGAGCCTCTTGATTCGAATCGTGTATCCAACCTAAATTGGATAACTAAATTTATCAGCAAGAGGGAAATCGCACGCATAATATCAAGCGCATTGTAGTAGTTATCTACATATTTTAGGATTAAAAATTGAATTCTTGAGTGATCATTGCTTCATCGAATCATAACTAGAACTACTCAAGTAATTGTAATATACGCATTAAAACTGACACAGACAAACACATTATACGTAATAATATGTTACACAAGTCTTAGAGAAATTAGATTGTATATTTTATAGCGTTAGTACCGAATACTGTGTCGAGCTCTGAAGTTTGTCAAGACATTTTGGTTATCTATTCAACCTAATTGTATTGCGGGCATAAATGTTGGTAAACTAAAGACCTAATGATGGTTCTTTATTGCTGATTCCACTCTGCATTTTATGTTGATTCTATTGCAAGTCAATGTTCAATTAATACTAAATCGATGCAGAATTAATAAGGATGGTGATACTAAATGCTTGTTGCATCGACTTACTGATTCAGTGCTGATTCCGTGATAAATCGAGGCTGACTCAATTTTAATTTATCGTTATTGCATATCAAATTCGTGTAAATACCATATTAAATCCATATTAGTTCTACATCAAATCAATACTAATATTATGGTCAACTTTTAATCTGTCTTGTTCTTAAGTGTAGAATACTAGACTAGCAGAATTAGAAGAAATCCTTTCGGAAATTCCTAACACTTTTTTTATTTCTATGATCGTTTTAAAATAGTGTATTATAATATATACATGATTTGTAACAAAATTGTACGGCCGCTTCGTGCGTTACTAACAAATTAATGGTGAAAATCCTATTTTTTTCAGTTTTAATTGAATATTAGGAAAACTGTGAGTTGTAGACGAAAATCTTTCAAGTAAAAGTTGTAGCCTGCTTAATTATCTACAATAAATGAATAAAAAAGTTTCTCTAAGACCAATAATTCAGTTGCAAATTGCAACAAACCACAAAAATCTGCAATTTCGGTCTTAATAAATGACTGTTGTTGCAATTGGCTGAGGATGCTAAAAATACACTAAAATGTACAATATACAATAATAAAAATTACAAAAAAAAATTTATTTTGCAATGAAAACGATTTTGGCTTAGTTAATGATTGAATTACTCTTCAATTTTTTACAATTAAGTAATTCTTTTAATTACAATGTAATTCTACGATTTTTCTGCAAATTAAACGAAAAAATACGACCAATAGAAGCAAGGTTAAGCTTTTTTTTTTACAAATTTGCCCTGTCTTTGTTTATAAACATCAAAGGCTGAAACTTTGACATTTTGTGGTCAAAAAGTTACACTTTCAGCAGAACTTACTTGCAGCTGTATTTAACTTCCGTTTTTGGTGATACGACAATGTATAACACAGCGTTTTCCCGTGCCGTCCAAAAAGTCGATCAGCGAGGGTGGGCTTCTACGGTGGTGCGGTAGCGCGACGGCATGTCATAAGCATAAACATCGATAATGTAGATAGCTCCAAATTCAACACGAAAATTTAATGAATTATAAATTCTCAATGATGATAATTATGTTTTCACTTTTTACATATTTTGGTACGTTCCAGATAGTATTTATAACGAAATTCAGTTTCTAGTCGGCATAAGCATAAATATAAATAATATAAATGTATCGATAAAAATTTCGGTGAATAATATTATAATTTGTAAAGTCAATTACGTACTATAAAATCATTTTACGACCATCTCTTGGCTTGATCAATGAAAACCTATAATAAAACATACTAAAAAAATTGGACTCCTATTAATACGTGCTCGCTATTCAAATAAAACTTATAAGGACTGCTCGTGACAAAATTTAGCCAATACGACGCGACGGTGACAAAGAGGAAATATTCCAGCCAATCAGAATTTTTAAATATTATATGTATATAAGTATGTATCAATGTTTACCTGGGGCTCTCCTGTTTGGTGCCATCAGCTCTGAACTTACTAAGTTGCCACCTTTATATTAAGTAATGTTGTCAGTTGAACCTGGAATGTTACATCAATTTATTGTAATCTTTTTTTTTTCAATATAATTATATTAAAAATTGCTTTGTATCATAATTTTTTTTGAAAGAGAATATTTTAAGTACATGAGATTGATTTTTTTCCAATATCAAACATTTTGTAATTAAACTATTACTAACGTTTTACAATAGGATCGATTTATTGAATTGTGACACAAGAGGCTACGTTATCGTACATGAAAATAAGATACTATTTCATTAATACTTTGGAATGCATACCTAATGAAACATTTTTCATCTTAAATTTTTTGGAACAAAAATGCCAGTACAAATATGTTTTGACTCGGAGATAGTTTACACGAAAAATTCCAAACGGTCTTCTGCTGCTCAACGACTCCATATGATGAAACTAAGATAAACGTCGCAGTAAGATATATTTTATTAAAAACATACAATTGCTTGCTCCACAGTCGTCTTGCAAATGTTGCAGCAAATCTTTATAATCAAACAATATGGTGCGAGTGACGAGTCTGTCTTGCAAGTGCTTTTCTAGTTTGTCGTTAAAAGTGCTTCTTGATTTCATCAGTATTATAAACTTGATTGTTTGTGCCAACGTTTTGGTATTGCATTAAATCACTGATTTAAAAATAATTTTCACACGTGTTTTTTTATATTTCTCAAGACAAAATTTTACGATACTACAAAACATAAAATTCGAATTAGAGTGAAGTATTGGAAGGTTTATGTATAAATTTATTCAAATTTAATAAAATTGATTATCATACGTAAATGCGCCATACATGTAATTAATAGACCATTTTCAATTGATGTAACCGGACTCGAACTCCGATGAGAGCACATGTATTTTTTTGTGAACTCTGATAATTCGTGACTTAATACTTGTTTACTACTTTAAGATTTCCATAGAATAACCTCCATTTAATTAAATAATATAAATTTGTAATATAAACGTATATCATGGGTCATTTTTTCGTAGAAAGGTAGGCGCAGTAGGCGATGCCCTATTATGTACACCAGACCGCGGTGTTAAGGTATTCGCAGGCTAGCTGGAGCATCAGCTCCGCAAGTTATGGTAGTTATTGCAGTGAAGTGGGTCTTAGCCTTCATAATTTACGACATAATTAATATTTTTATAGGTATAGTTGATGATTCACGTTAATCAACACCAAATTATCCTGCAAGACATTTAAATCACCGATGTCACGCAGAACATTTTAAAATTTCGATAAAATCCGATCACTTGAGAAGTTTATCGCTATATATATACTTAAGATATCATAAATCATATAAAAAATCGAATATTCAATAAGTAGAACTCCCAAATTATATAGAAGGTGACACCTCCCGCCCTCTTTCCCTGCTCCGTAGGAGGTTTAATGCCCATGTCGTTCAGAAAAATTTATCAAAGTAAAGGGAAAGCCAGGTTCCAGGTACAAATAAATTTTTCTCCTATCTGAAGACCCTAAAAACCAGTTTTTACCCGTCTTTTTTATTACGTGTATTCCTATTAATAAAAACACTTGCAAAAACTTACGGGTATTTACTTCCTACTCACTTAAAATTTTTTTTTTTTGAATTTGATAGTATTTAACGCGACCTCTGAAAAAATTCACAACTAATGGAAAATCCTCGTTATTTTAACCACAATGGGGTTCGGACTTAGATTTTGTTCATGTAATACATTCATACGTTTAACACTATCTTAAATTTTTCAGATTTCCTGATCAATCGAAAAAGAAAATACTTCTAGTAGAAAAATTGTAATAACTCTGAGATAGTTTACACGAAAAATTCCAAGCAGTCTCTTGCCGCTTAACGGCTATATACGATGAAACTGATAATTTTTAACTGATAATTAAATGATTTTCAACAAATGGTGGGCCATGCCTAAAATTGCAAAAAAACTATCTTTTTATTAAAAAATGATTTAAAACTATCATTTTAAGCACTTTACTCTAATTTTTTCCATTTTGAGCACTAAAGAGACTTAAAAAAATTTATGAGTACGCTAGTCACTAATTTAAATCAGTATAATTTTTTATCTCTTATCAAAATTGAATATAATCTCCAAAAAATTAATGAACCTGTGAAAACTGTATTTTTCTACTGTAAGAGACTGCAAGACCTTTTTTAAACATCCTTGTACAGATATTAGTTGTCTCATCGGCTCTTGCCAACCAAATCATTTTAAATATTTTTCTGAGGTGCGTATTATGCCTACCAATAAACAAAAAAACACTCGATGTGATAAAACCAGAGTATAAAAATTGAATCCTTGTTACTATAATCAATTTTTATACAAACAATGTTGATTGGTATGTTTCTTGAAGGTTATGTTGATTACCGTGAAATTCCAAATAATTTTTTCAAGAATTTGTATGTGTTATAAGTACTCATTAATATTTCATTAATTTTTATTTTCGTGATACGTACTCAATAGTTTTCATAATAGAACCGCAAAAAAAAAGAATATGTGATTGCTGGTTTAAGTATCCTTGGATAAAGAAATATTTCTTTTTACAATTTAAACCTGTTTTACCCTTTAATTTGTGTCCCAGTGAACACTTAAAAAAGTAAATAATAGTACATTACGCACCGAGGGAGGGAAAGTAAAGAATGCTCTAGACCACACGTGCATTGCTAGTGTGATCTGAGCATTCTTTATTTCCTCCCGTGGTGCGTATACGATTTTTCATCAATCCTGCGCCGGGAGGAGGAATTTTTTTCCCGCGAAGCGGGAGATAAGTTCCTACTTCCGTCGCAGTATGGTTAAATAATACTTTACCAGTGGATCTTCTTTACCAGGAAAAGGGTATCGGAAATATTATATTAGTTTGTGATAAAAATATGTTGAGTGGTTTTTTTAAATGGTCATAATGTCTTTTTATTATGCCATTTTCTTATAGTTTACATATCAAAATGTTCGTCTTGAATGTTTCATATCTTGAGAACAGTAAAGTTTGTCTTTGCAAAGTTTTAATCAATAATGTACAGCAATATTACGAAGTCATACCCTAAAGTTTAGACTTTTCTTTTACAGGTGGATTTTAAGAATAACTACAAGTGAGGTTAGGTACGAGCTACTAATCTAGATGAAATTTAACGCTCAGTGTCACTGTTATGGCCTGTTCGCGAATATCTCACCGCTGCAGCACACTGAGTGTATGTATATGTTTGTATATTTCAATGACTCATTTAAAGAGAAATGCAACAATCATTTGTGCAATAGAATTACTAAAATTGAGACTTTTCAATTATTTCACGATTTTTTCTTAGTCATATAAGTTTTCTATAAGCTAGTAACTTTCAGGCCAGGCTTAAAAAACCAATAATAATTGGAATGTAATTTTTTAATTAGCATTAAAATTTGGTTATAATGTAAACTGATTAATTATCACCTTAATCCTGATGAAATCTTAGGCCTAAAGCGCTAAATCATAATTTTACAAGGAAAATACGTTGGCAGCATGTGCTTACCAGGCATCTACATACTCTATGCCCACATTATCGATAATTTAAAATTGTAGGGAGACGGATACGGTATTACGATAATGATAGCTCGTTTGGTGTGCCCATGACAATAACCGCTCAACAGTTTAAGTTAGGTCTTTTGGCTATGTAAGCGTAGCATTCTTCAACACACCACGGAAAAAAAGGAAGATACTCATCACAATCAATAAAAAAGACTCGATGCCGTGCTAGTATTACTGCAAGTAACAAACATTTTGCTTTGCTCTCAACAACATGTGAAATGATTTTCGTTAGCGTATAACTTACAAGCTGAGAATTAAGTTGAGCAGGTTAAAGTTGAGTCATTTAGATATAGGTACACAAAAACAAACGTAATGTTGTTTTTTGCAGTGCTAAACTTCATTTTATAAGCGTATGTGTTGTATAAGCGCTAGAATCAATTTTTGAATTTTGTATAACATTCTGTTTGTATTATCGTGCATTAATACTGCTACATTATGCTTATGAATTATAATAAATACTTTTTTTTTAGTTTCACACTATTTTTCAAAGTATGATATACTCACATTGCAAACAGATGAAACTGGGGCGCTACGTCGTTTTATGTATACAGCCGATTTCATGCAGACGAGTGTCATAACGTAACATGCAAAAAGTAACATTACTTCGTAAATTTCTCACATAAACTATTCATGGTTCAGACGTTTTACGAGAACTAGCCCTGCTGTTAAATTTCTATCCAAGATTAGTACCGCTGTCAAATTTTTTGCGATGACAAGCACCGCAATCAGATGTTTTACGAGAAGTAGCACCACAATTGATTTTCTCACGAAAAGTAGCACGGTAAACATGTATACACTGACAGGGCTGCACCTACCGCGCCTCCTGCGCTAACTGTTCGACAAAGAAATGAATAATGATATACATTAGAAGTTACAAATTTATATGCTATAATATACTTAATGTTATTCTGTGGATATCTCAAAGTATTAAAAAATTGATGAAACTTCTTCTGTTTAAAGTAGAACATATGTGGTGCAATCTTACCAAGTTTGGATGATATTTTAGATCTAGAAATCAATATATAATTATTCAAAGTTCATCTAAAAATACACAAGATCTTATGGTAGTTCGAATTCGGTAGCATCAATTGAAAATGACTTACTAATTAAATTTATGGTGCATTCACGTATAATAATAAATTTTATAAGAACTTATAGAATTTCTTTTGCTACTTTTTGAATTTTGTTTCGAGAAATATTAAAAACGCAGATAAAAATAACTTTAATATGAGTCATTTCGTGCATTACGGCAACTTTGTAATCTGACTTTGGCACGAATGATCGAGTTGACAATTAGAAAAGAAGCACATTTAAAGTCCTGGGTACATTTTTTCTACTTTTTCATGTGTCGTATTTACAAACTTATTATTGAAATTTGTTTACTAATCCTTTAAAATATTATAAATCAACGATTGATGTTGTATACTAAATAGCCGAAAAATTCAAATACATTATATTTATATGAGATAGTACACAATACAGAAGATTCATACATTTAACAAAGTCTTACTGTACTTGTATACATGACAGCTTGCTTTGTTATATACTCGTTCTACTCAAATCATACCAAAAATGGATCTACCATAGATAACAAGTTTGTCAAAATATGGGCTTGATTACTACTTTTTTATAGTTTGGAATAATTTGTATCAGATATGATTCTTGATAGTCGACGCGTTTCACTTTTTAATCGCCACGCAATTTTAAAAAAAATAACAATAATTTATATGTTATTTGCATTGTGCCTTTTGACGCTAGTAACTGATTCGTTTCATTTATTCTTGAATAATGTTTTTTTAAATCATGGGTATCTTTAAATTATAAGCAACAAATCTATATAACATAAAATACATTCATGATTATTTGTCTTCTATGATAATATTTATAGTTTCCATGTGGAAATATACCAAAAATAACTCAACTAACTTCAGTATATTTTTATACGTTATGTTTACCGTGCTTTCCTTAATTTTATGATGATTAATTGCTATTGTCATAATTCCTTATGTATTTATATGTCCTAGACTTCATTTCCACTTTATAAGTGTAACCATTACATCGAATAACATGTTTTCAATACCTGAACACAAAACTTCCTGGGGCTTACTCCAGAAACAACGTTATAGTCAACCTGGTGTATTGTCTCGAATAACGTCTTTTTCGATATCTGTATGCGAAACTACCTAGGGCGCATTGGAGAAATAACGCTATTGTAACCTAGTTCAGTATTACCTCGAATGATGTGTCTCTCGTCACATGGACATAAATCTTTCTAGGGCGCACACGAGAAACAATGTCAAAATTGACCTAGATAAAGACACTTATTTACAATTCAAATCAATAATCTTTACTTGCCATCAAAAAGAGATACAAATACGAAAATAAGTATAAAAAATGGGCCTGCTTACAGCGTAACTTATGGTGGCTCATCACCCCTGTATAATTCTTCACATACCAAAGCTTCAAAAAAAATTCAATAAATTAACTTAATCTTTTTCAATTTACATCCGATTTTTTATTTTTTGGCTTCATTCTTTTCCTTAAACAAATCCATTGAGAGTCACCACGGAAAAAATTGCAAAAACTTGGACAGTTTTTCCAGAAAATTCAGTTATTTGTATAGAAATACGGAAAATAAGTAAACTATTGAATTTTCTGGAAAACCTGTCCAAGTTTTTGCAATTTTTTCTGTGGTGACTCCCAATGCATTTATTCAAAGAAAAGAATAAAGCCAAAAAATTAAAAACCGATGTGAATTAAAAAAGATTAAGGTAATTTATTGAATTTTTTTTTGAAGCTTGGGTATGTAAAGAATTTAACATCAAAATTTTATAAAAAAATCACATGATATTTAGCACTAGCTATATTATTGTCAGGTTAAATGACATTTCTCGTAACTTTCAATAAACATTTTTTTAAATATTCAAAATATGTGCTATATAGGGGTGATAAGCCACCTTAAGGTTATCTGTAAAATTCTTTACAAAGGGATTATAATACAAATTTATTTTTGACATATTTTCATAGAAAAAATCTCATACATTTGTTTTGATGACTTTTATGAAAAATAAATTTAAATTTTACGGGGCTAGCTAAATAGCTTCTGAGATATTAAATGGTACAGTAATACCCTCATATGCAGGCTTCTATAGGAATGTATCCTCGTCGCAATATGTGTGTTCTTGACCATGGTTACAACAGTTTTAGGCAGAATTAAAAGAAACCTGTGTTTTATTGAAAAGAATAAATAAAATAGCTAACCAGAAGATGGAAGCGGTCGTACCTCATGACTGCAGTTGGCTCTTAGTTGTGACACTGAGATACGGCTGCTCAGGTAGGATGTTAGTTTGAATCCCAGCCATGTCCGATCGAAATTGTTTCCAGAGAACTTACCAACTGAGATGTGACTTTGCGGCTGGGCCTGGTGATGACTCTTTTATGATGGATTGAGGATTTTTCAGCACCACGCGGCATCTCAAAACGTCTACACCCGATCGCTCGTGTCAAACGTGCGCCTAAGTTATGAAAAGATGGGGCTGGTTTAAGAGTTTCAAAGTTGAAGGTCGAAGGTCAAGAGAAGTATTTAAGGAAATCTTTAAAAAAATTACACTGGTAAAATATTCTGGTTGCTACTTCGCCAACCCGTAGGGATTCTACTCAAAATGAACGCTAGCAGTCACTTATTAGAGCGGAACGGCGCTCCTTGATTATCGAGGAGCTCACACTCGATAAAGTGAATCTGCTGTCTCACAGGGTCACCTAACCATTACCTAACCTTTATTGTCGTAGTGTCGTATATATCCTCGTAGTATCGAGCAACATTTCTAACGCATGAAGGAGCTAGTACTGGATAAGAGCTGCCAGCATCTTAACACCAAGTTGATGCCGCTCAACAGCAATAAAGGTGTACCCCTAAAATTTGGAAGGAACGCTTTTAGAGCATATTTTAGTGTAGGATCAACAGTATTCAAATATAGGTTGTAGAGGATGCCTATGAAAATCAGTCAAGTTTATGTAGAAGTACTGGTAAAGCAAATGCAATAAAATAGTTATAATATAATAATTTTGGTAAGGCTGTCCACGCGTCCTCCCTGTTATAGACTGACGAAATTTTCACGGAATAATACACCTCTTGAACGAAAAGTTGGATTGCCATTTTTTTTTTTAAATTCCAGCTTAGTTGATGTAGATGAAAGATGATTTAAGGCAACTTTGTAAAAATAAAATCGTAACCTCTAAACTGAAGGTAAATTAAGCGTTTATAAATTATTACGTTATAAATAGTGAAATCAACCTTTACATATTGGTTATGCTTATATCGACACTCCGTAGGAATACTAGCTCTATTCATATATTTGAAAAAATGACATTTTTCCGAATAGCGTCACAGCGACACTAATAATTAAAAATAAATTTTAACCTGATATTTTGTCCGTCAAAGCCTTTAAGAATATTCTGTATTAAGTTTTTAAGTATTAAGCGTTTTAATGTTCATAGCATGTTATTTGGAAAAAGATCATTTTTTCAAAAATCTAGAAGAGCTAGTCTTCGTCCGGGGCGTCGATATACTCAGAAGTTAATAGTTACTGTAGACACGAACAAGTAGTTCAGCATCTATTTATAATAATTTATAATGACAAATCCAAAATAATCGCCAATTACTTTCTAAATTTCTTAATGTTGCTCTTAAAATAGTACTGTACAGGGTTATTCTTGTCTCTAAGTACGAATATGATACTAGATATCTGCCTTTTGCATTAAAAAATGGAAAATAACTAAAACAACTTCCAAAATAATGTTTTTTTTTTTCTGTTTGGATAGTATTTCTGGTGTTTCGCAATATTCTTTACTCAACTAGTACAAAACATTGACATAAATTTTCCTGAATTTACATCTGTTTGTCGTGAAATAATTAAATGTTGCAAATACGATGACACAACTAAAAGACCAACCTCTAAACACTAAATGTATTACCCTAACTCATTAAATTTTAACCCAAACTGCCGATTAGCTCTTTGATTTCTCGATATTACTGACAAATAAGTTCACTTGAAGATGTTTCCACTTAGTGACCAGAAATATTCAGTTAGGTTTTCTGAAGTTGCTGAGCTCAATGTAAACTTGCTCGACGATTCATTCTGATCACTGGTTTACGCTGACATGAGTAATCGGTAACCGACCGGTTTATCGTTTTCCATAATGGATTAATGAAAAAAATCGTTTTTTTTTTTTTTTTTTTAAATAAATAATTAAATGAAAAGTAAATTAAAAGAACAGTATACGAAATGCGAAAACAGATTAGACAACGTAGTTTATAAAAAAATGTTCAAAACAGCTGGATCTTAACTTGTCTTTTTTTCTTACAGTATACATGTATACATAAGGGTGGTCCAAAGTTTCTCGACTTTTGAACTTTCATGAAGTTAATCTCTTGTAATAATGTGTTTTGCTTGATATGAATATACTTGCCAAGTAGGGTACTGTACGATAAAGTCCTACCAGCCAACAAAAATCTTTCTGTGTGTGTGTGTGTGTGTATGTGTGTGTGTGTGTGTGTGTGTGTGTGTGTGTGTGTGTGTGTGTGTGTGTGTGTGTGTGTGTGTGTGAAAGTGTGTGTGCAACCTAGCCAGCACTGCTGCGCAATCCTTTCCTCTTTCAGTTTTACGGCCTTGTACCTATCATCTATAACGCACGTGTTACACTAGACTGACATGTTTAACTCAGATGGCACTTCGGAGCTTTTCAAATGCACAGAAATATGTTATCGATACCTTATACTCTGATTCATTTGCGACAACCACCAGCAAAACCATAAATGAACCAAAATACGTGATAACAGAACAATCAGTAAGTTGCTGGAAAACGGTAAACCGGGTGATAATTTTAGTGAACCCATCAAAAAGTGACACTTAAAAACCGGGTATATACCACATAACCGGTTGATTGGAACAAGTCTAGCGCCGGTTACTACCCGCTTATCGTACTATCTCTCTCCAAAATGTTGCAAATCTAAAATATTGTTCTTAAAAATAAAAATGTTCAAATTTTTTTACCATGTTCTTGTGATTTGCTTCAAAACTTTTGAGAAAAAAATATATTTCACATTTTCTAAGAGTAATTTTTGAATTACATTTTCTTGTTTTCTTATTGATAATAATATAAAAATATTATTTTCCATCGTTAGGTTTAAATATCTAAATATATTCAGATATTACTATCTTAGTTTAATTGGTAAGAATCAGGTTGTACAGGACAAAATACAAATCTAAGTATCCAATAGAGAACACGTAGGTAGACGGGTCTATAGGTGAACACAAAAGTTGAGCATATACTATTCATCGACTATCTGACATCTAAGTTACAAATTGGAGACTTATTGTACGTTATTGATGAAAAAGTAGATACTAATAAACAACTGGACGTCAAGAAAATTAAGAAGTACAAACCAAGAGTTCGGAATTTAATCATTAACAGAATTAATGCTTTTTACGATTAAAGAGACGTGCATCCAAAAGATCCTAAAGAACAATTAAGGTGGCTCATCGCCCCAATGTAGCACATATTTTGAATATTTTACAATAAATTTTTATTGAAAGTTATGAGAAGTGTCATGTAACGTGATAATAATATCGCTAGTGCTAAATATCATGCGATTTTTTTCATAAAAATTCGGTTGGTAAATTCTTCACATACCGAAGCTTGACAAAAAATTCAATAAATTACCTTAATCTTTTTCAATTTATCTATGATTTTTAATTTTTTGGGCATATTCTCTTCTTTGAACGAATCCATAATTAGCACTAGCTATATTATTGTTACGTCGATTGATACTTCTCAAAATTTTCAATAAACATTTATGATAAAATATTCAAAATACGTTCTATACAGAGGTGATGCACCACCTTTAACAATATTAAAGAAATCAAAGACACTAAAAGATGCTTGCATCAGCGGGTCTTAGAAAACCCTCATACAATATAAATTACAATTGAGGATTACCGTATGATTTTCCGAATCCATTTTCCCGACAAAGGGTTTTCTCGAAAAAGAAAATCCCGAATGAAAAAATCCCGAATCCATATTCCCGACACCATTAATCCCGAAAATGCAACACCTGACAAATAATACCAATATAATACCAATAATAACAATAAAACCATATGTTAATATGACACTGTATATTATATTAATAGCAGAAAAGTATTACAAAGCAAC
>JAPYYV010008175.1:0-28524 GCA_030522625.1 Copidosoma aretas | reverse complement strand
GGGGGGGGGGAATTGGGGGTGAGGGCAAATATATAATACTAAACAAAATTCTATGTCCTTGCAGAGGGTTGCGGGGGGGATCAGGGGGACTGTTGGAGTTCTCAAAAAAATCTAAATTAAGATTTTTACTCAATTACACGGAAAAAACAATTGGAATTTTGCGGGGGTTGTGTGGATGCTGCGGGGCCACAATGGGTCAGAATCGACTATTTGTACTTTCAAAAATATGTACTCTAATATCCTGCTGCGAAAATTTGGTTGTCACGTGACTAAACATAATGGCGAGTGTAAAATGTCAGATGACCGAGAAACTAAAAATCATAAAAAAAATGTGTGCTATAAGATTTAGAATATTATTATTTTTGGGGTCGCTGATTACAAATATGGTGTCAGCATAAAAAATTAAAAATGGCTGATTCAAAATGGTGGACATTAAATTCAAAAAATTCAAAATGACGGATCCAATATGGTGGGCGTTCAAATTAAATAATCTTGAATTTTTCCTTAATACTGTACGCAGGAAGGTTTTAGGGTCGCTGACTATGAATATTGTGTCAGAAATGGAAAATTCAATATGATGGATCCAATATGGCGGGCAATAAAACTAATGTCTGGATTTCCTCAATCAATTTGTTGAGAGTAGTGCTTTTGTGGTTGCTGATTACGAATATAGAATCTAAAGGAGCAATTAAAAAATGGCAGATCCAATATTGTAGAAGCCCGAATTAAATCTCGTATCATATACATTAATTTGTAGATTTTACCATGTATAATTTTAGTACCTGGAATAGGCTCCAAGAAATTGGGCTTTCAATAGAAAAATAGTTACCGTTGATGGTACCAGCGTGACCCTAAGCTCTAGAATTCAAAGGAATCGTACCTACGCATCATATACCCTTTAATATAACTGGTTAAGTGTCTACACTCTTAGTTTATAAAAAAGAAATGTTAATATCCCAATGAATTTATCCTCAGTAACCCAATAGGTTGATTGTCAGTACTTGTAGTTGTTAATGAAATACTTTTGTATCCCAATCAATCAAACCGCAGAAACCCCATATGCCCTAGTATCTGCGCTATTAATTGGTAAATAAATAAAGTACATTATACATCCATATATTAGGGCTGCATGTTGATCTTTTCTTGATAGACCGCAATGAACTGAATTGGCGCTATTGATAGTAACCCTACAGATTGCGCCAATTCAGTGCGATTGGAACAGATATGATCGAGGTATCGTTTAACAAAGGAAAATCAGGCGCTGGACTCTTGATCAACGGGTTCTTTGCAGCGCTCTCAAATGTGGCAGTAAAACTGGCGGAAGATAAAAAAACAAAGTGAGCTTTAGGCCCGATTTCATAAAACCAAAAAACTTTAACCTAATAATTCAGTGCGCTCGTGAAGCGATACCGAGCATTCCAGTACACTGTATAACTGTTTGTGCTAATTAAATAAATCAAATAAATCACAAGCATTGAATATAAACCTATAAACGTTTCCTACTGATTATAAAAAATTTACTAAATAAAAAACAATTAAACGTAGCTGTCAGATAAGTAATGAATGCTCATAAAACGAAGATTACAATAGTAATCATGCTAAGCAACAGTAGGTACCAAATCAAAAGTAGCTCAACACAAAAGTAATAATTGTTGCTAATAAATTGCCTATGATAATTTAAAAGTTTGCGTGCACTAGCAAAATAAGCGAAATAAGGGCCTTATCTCGACATGCTCCTCCGTTATTTTTTGTTGACCTAGTTCAATCAGGGTTGGTGTCTGTTCACACGTTATTCTTGTAAGTACACTATGACATCAAGGTATACTACATTTTTGCACAGTGCATCAACATTCCTGGTCCCAAAACCAGAAAACTAGAGTTACTTACTAAATTAAGAAACGGACGATGAGCACAACAGAGGCCTCATCACTACAATTAATATTAAGGGAAAGTCAGCTTTTTTTCGATAATCCCTAGACTGCACATGCGCATCACCCTAGTTTTGCCGAAAAAATTGCCTACTTATGCGAGATATCGATAGTTTTGATAAAGTACGACGGGTCTGATCCAGACTTTTCGATATCTTGGAAATCGCTACGAGTAAGCTGATTACATA
This sequence comes from Copidosoma aretas, assembly GCA_030522625.1. NCBI lineage: Eukaryota > Metazoa > Arthropoda > Insecta > Hymenoptera > Encyrtidae > Copidosoma > Copidosoma aretas. The sequence continues at coordinate 26,408 of JAPYYV010008175.1, read as the reverse complement.
TTACATATAGATAGTAAAAAATACCATGATATCCACCTGTAAGTTGGATTTTATCACGAATTCATCGGTCGACTCACAGCAACTTGCAATATATGGATGTTTTGGTAGCAGACCTCAGGTGTTAATTCGTGTGTACGTGAAATTGACTAATGAGTAACAAATTCAACGTAGAATCGGCAAAATTTCATGCAAACATGTCCATGTGGATTCAACGAGTAATTGTTTCAATTTACAAAAGAAACTGTTGAACAAACACTCTGTACATATCTTTATTATTCAGACTTGCTTCAGAAAGTTGGAATATATATAGTTTATTAGAACGATATACCATACGAAGTAAAGTTTAATTTAAAGTGTAGGATGCTATTTAGAAGAGCCACAAGAAACTGGAAATAAAGTCTTCCGCAATGCTAGAAGTGACGACAGCAGGATGTTTGACCGAATCAAAACTAATGAAGACATAATGCATCATCTTTTAATTAACTTTGACCCTGTGATGACGTCTTTAAGAATCATCAAAGAAAGAAAAAAGATTCCTTTAACCGTTGAAGCCGAAAATTTGCCGGATCAAAAAGAAATTTTGTTTACATTTTGTAGGTAAATACTTACCGAATAATTATCAACGTTTCAATATCTGTGTAATTTACTTTATATTTTTTCATTGCACCTCATTTAAAAAAAAGTCTGGAAAGTTGTTGACGCTAGTAATTTTACTTAAGCTACAACATGTAGAAAAAAGTATGTATGGTTATGGTTGCTATAAAATTTTAATAATCGTTTTTTATCGCTATGTTATACTTGTTGTTACAAATAAATTAGTTAAAAACCTATGAAACAGTAGTAATCAGTGACGAAATAAGGCGCTGCGCACTTTGTTACCAAAAGTATTGACAAAACATCTTTATTAAGTATGTACTATAACGTACGAGATATCTTTTTACTATATCTAGCACTTAGTCTCTGGCTAGTGATCACAAACATATATGTAGACTATAACAATTGTATTTGTACATCATTATCTTTAACTTTAAGTATGCAATTTCAGATTCTAATATTCTACACTACAATTCGTAGTCTGCAACCCGTAAACAACCCTGTCCGTTTTTGTTAAAGAGAAATAATTACATTTAATTTTATCGTCCGCCATACTTAATGCGCCATTTTTAATTTTTTATTTCTGACTGTATTCTCGTAATCAGTGACCCCAAAAACCTCTCTGTTAACAGTTGTATTAACGAAATTGATATATTTGAATTCAATGTCTGCCATTTTGAATTTATACATTCTGACACCATATTCGTGATAAGCAACCTCAAAAACAAATATATTCTAGCTCTCATAGCAAGAAAATTTTTTTTGTTTTTTAGTTTTTCGGTTATCTGACATTTTAAGTCCGCTACTTTGTTTAGTCATGTGGCAACCAAATTTTCGCAGCGGGATATCAGAGTACATGTCTTCAGGAGTAAGGACGTAATTTTTTTTTTCTTGGCTCACATTTCGCGAAGAGGAAGAATTTTGTCACCAAAAAGTCGGTTTTGCTCCACTGTGGGGGGGGGGGGGGGATCACATGACATCGTTACAAAAAACGTAGGAATTAAACCTATACACCCGTTTGTTGTGCGGTCACTGCGGGGGGTATGTTGTTAGTAGATACAGAAGTGCCGAAAAAATTTCAACCTTACCACTATGTATATAGTAAGTTATATCTATACATATATGAATACAAATATATGTATATATATTTGAGTATTTAGGTAAGCTTTTGTAGATATTTACAAATCCATAGGTAATCATGAAAAATTAAATCTTTTCATACCCATTTGAAATGAAATAAGTATATGTATATAAACATATATGGATAGAGAGGGCGACCGACGACTTCTAACAGCTAAGAGGGCACCAGGGAGGCAAGATTCCAGATGATCAGAGCGCTTAAAGTTTTTATATCTATAGGTATACATCAACAGAAAACGGGGGCTAGCCTACCTGGTGCCATCTTAGCTGAGCTAGGTAGGTCGCGATTCCCATATATATATATACTAGCGGGGCCTTACCCCCTGCGTGCTCTGGGTGCAGGCCCCCAGATTTTTAGGATAACTCTGGTATCATATAAGATAACCATTAAGAGCATCCTTCCATGTTTAAATAATTTAATTTGAGTAATACCTCTATATAACCGTTATGCAGAGAAAAAAATCAATGATTTCCGATATTCCCCCCTTTAGAAATATGTAAAGTACGAGAATTTTTAATTTCTAAAAAAAAACCTTTTTCCAGCGGATTATCACTCGCGATCTCGTGCATACGAGTGGTGTACCGTGTTAACTTATCTACGAGCGACATCTGTTCGTAAGCTATACATCGCTACCTCTTATATTTTAGTTTGTAGCTCACTTTCAATTTAAATATTAAGCTACTGTTTATATATTGGTTTGTTTAAGTACTCGTTGATTAATATCAATAAACCATCAAACAATTAATTTAATAAGTTTTTCAAGACTTTAAAAAAAGTTTATTGTTGTAGCTTTTCTATATATTTATTATTATTTCTTTTATTATTTATTTGTTAGTAATTAAATAAATAAATAGTTGTTCTTGGAATTTTTGCACTCTTTTTGAAAGTGTTTTCAAAAAAAGTTTTAATGATATAATATTTTCTATCATTGGCTTATAAATACAAGGTTCTATAGATGAATTATTAGGGTTTAATTGCGTATGACTATCTCAAATGTTGAGCTGGGATCATTACCAAACTAATTTTGGCGTAATAAGCTACATCTACTTTTATTGTTTTCCGAAAAAGTATAACTTGATACTTGGGTGTCCAAACATTTTTTCAACAATTTTTTCGTTATCAATGCCACTTATTTCTGGACTGGCTAAAAATATACGATTCTACAATTACTTCTAAAAAACTTACTGTATACCCACTCGTCTAGTTACATAATTATTAAAAATAATAAATAGTTTTGGCTTTGATTATTTGTTTTCCCCGTGGATATAAGGATAAAGCATGTTGGAAGATTTAGTTAAAGGAGCTAAAGATCTATATGTGCGCTTTTCTTTGGAATTATGTCGAATAAGTGAATAACTAATTTATTAATAAACATTGTTATCGAGCGAGTTAACTTGGTGCTTTGGTTTAAGGTGCGTGGATTCTTATTTATTTAAAGTAAGTATCGAGCTTAAGTATTCATGTCTTCTATCCAGTGTCTCTTTAATCTTTGGTATTAAAGTTAGTCACGCTTCTTGTTTTCCGCTGTAGTAACATAAGGTTGGTTATTTTCGGACGTAGTAATAGAGCATTGAATGAAAACACGTATTTTCTGTTAGATAAATATGAAGCCTACTAACCCTTAAGTCTAATTGGTTTTCTCCCTTGTCAAAAGTATGTGATATCGAGCCAACGTTGTATATTGCCATTATGATTGAAATTTCAATACACGTATCTAGTAAGTATAATTGACAAAAAAATAGTGCTTATCAATTTTTGTACAAAAATAAAATTTTTCCCGATTGAGAATTTTTAGCCAATTACATTCTAGTTATAGTTTGCTAGACTTCAACGTAATTATGGTATGCACATGCCTGGTTTACTTTCCATCATGCCCATGAGTCGGTTGTTCTGTCCGACTCCTGTAATAAACTGTGATTATCCTATTTACGTTATCCTAAAACCCAATAGACTACTCTGCTTACATTCTGAATTACTAAATAAATTATTTATTAACAAACATCGTGAATGGAAAAATATATTTTGTTATTTGCTTACATATGCTTTAATTACATTTTATTTGAATTACGTATTGAGCTAGAGTGTACGGATTTTGTGTAAAAATCTGTTTCAATAGCTGCATCACCGACGGTCACCTTTTTCATTTCCTGCGTCAGTGCAGCAATGTTGGTTATTTTTGATGCATCAGAACGTAGTATTAAAAAAAGTGTCTTTTTTTTAGGAATTTCGAGCTTTATTGCCCGAATATCTAATTGGTTTTTTCCCTTGTCAAAATAATGTGCTATCCAGCAAACCTTGTCTATTTACATCATGATTAAAGGTATAATACACCTATATGGTAAGCATAATACACAAAAATATATTGCAAATCATATTTTGTATGAAAAAAACATGGTTTTCCATAAGAATATCGAAGCTTATCACTACTCAGATATATTTTTCTAGACAGCTGCGCAATTAGGGTTTGCACACACTTTTTTTTGCATTTTGTGCATGAATCGGGTTTTCTGCCCAATTCCTACAATAGGGTGTTATAAGTGTATATTATAGGGTATTATTCCATGTTTTTTATTCCGAAACCTTATATACCTCTCTGTTTACACTTTTAGAAAATAAATGATCTGTTAATAAATAGTGTAAGCGGGCAAGTCTGTTTATTTATTTGGTTGTAAGTGATTAGGTTATATTTTATTTTTATTTTGTATTGAGCTCGAGCGTGCGGATGTTCAGTTAACTGTTTTATCAGTTGTTTTACTAATGGTCACGTTTCATTGCCGTGCCTCTTTCTATTAGCCAAATAAGACGTGCGGGACAAACAGTAAGTCCCGAGGGGCTGTGGAGGAGCGGCTTTAGCTGCAATCAGTTGTTTTTGGCTGGTGGGTGTTGGGGTGGGGGGGGGTGGCGGAGGTGGGGGAGGGTAGGGGGGGGGGGGGGGGAACAAATAGTGAGGAGGATATATTAGACTTAAACAAATTCTACGTCCTTGTGGATTATTAGATATGTAAGGGATAACCTAACAAATAGGGGGGCACGTAGTGATGTGAAAGGATGTGTGAAGGCTACGGTCAAAATAAGGTCGGGCAGTAGGGGGACTGTAGAAGGCAAACTGGAAAAGGGCGGGAGGGCGTGGATGGTAGAGTGGGGTGTGGTGTTTCAGACTTATTAAATAAAATCATTAAGAATTAGCATATTTTTGCCTAATATTTACCTTACGTTTAAACTTGTAAAAACACGTGTGGGAGAGAAAGAAGAGGGCTATTACTAGGAGTTTGTTTTCTTCTACGCTAGTCATATTTTATCTTACATTTGGTAATATGATGTTCATCTTAAAACATGTATAAGAGAGATTCAAGTGAGAAGAAATTATCAATATATATGCATGAACTTATAACAAAGTTGTGCGTGTGTATTGTGGAATTAGATACGAGGTGATTGGGGGGAGCTGAGGGAGAGTTGAGAAGGAGGTGGAGGAGGAGACTTAGCGAGCCAGGGGAGAGCTGACGCAGAGCAGGGAGGAGTGGGGGGAGCTAACTTAAAACCGTTGTCAATTTATTGGCACAAAGCTTCCTTATCCACATGTTATACTTATTATTTACACACTCACTTATCATTTTTCTTTTTTCTCCTACCATAAGTCTCTTTTTTTTTGAAAATTGTATTATCTTAACTATTTTCTATCACAAATAATTCTAAAAAAATGTTATATTTCAAAAAAATTCATTTGAAATAATAATTTGATTTAATAATTCTAATTTTTAATATACAATATCCTGTATAGCTTGGATGTATCAATTACATTAAATTTTTCATTTTTATAAATTAATTCTGAAATAATATCATCTATTAGCCCGACGGAGTAAATTTGATGATTTTAAACAAAATAAAAAAGGTATCATTTGTTTTTTTATATCAAATATAGAAAGTAAAATCATGAATGATTCAACATATAATTCATATGAAGGAAAACATTTAAACACATTGATATGGTACACATAAAAATTAAAGATATTCTTATTTTAAATGGATATAAATCATCAAACGTCGATAAAAATATGTTTCTTAGTCATTTTCATGAAATAAAAAATTTTTATATAAATTGCAGTATAATATTTATCAAGTATTTTAATTCCGATTCATATGATCAAAAAAAAGTTACCTGAAAATATTTAAAAAAATGAAAATTGTACTAGAGCGTTACCAATTGAAATATCAACGACAAGTTACAACACTCAAATTGATGTTTTATTTGTTAGAAATGTAAATAACTACACTTCAGGTGCTTATAAAAGTTATTTTTCAGACCACAAACCAATTGTTATAGAAGTGTATCATAAATGTACCCATCAACTAAATAGTTTAATGATAAATATTGTACACCACGAATTAACGAATAAAACTAACCCTTTTAATAGTAACGAAAATCAAGAATTCGAAAAAAATAATGAAATTATCGATCAGAAAAACAAAAAAACAAGTTTAATTAACAGCAGTATGACTTATAACTCATAAATATTAGAACATAAAACTCTATCGAGTGAGGATCTAGTATCTTGCTATGCTAATGCTACTTATCAAGCATTATTTTATAGTAATAAAATGAAACGTAAAATTATTTTAAATAATAATAATATTTCAAATATTTTAGCAAAATATATGGGAAACGAATTAAATATATTAAAATTAAGAACGCAAGAAAATAAAAAATATTCTGAGAGAATTTGACAAGATGTTGTTGCATTTATAACGGATTATTGTTATAAATTTGATGATGTTAAGGAAATAGTTCAACATAAGTTAACGGTAATAATTTATTATGATTATTGTGACTCTATTGCTCAAGAAACAGCTAATAATAAATTTTTTTCATTACATTTACAGAGAATGGTATATCAAACGTTGATAATTCGCATGATATAATAGTGTTACGTGGGTTATGATGGCTTTGTGGTGCTCACGGAATAAAATATACGAGGACTTTAATATACTTCGTTTATTAGTTAATGATCGGAGACAAGAGTTGTGCCGCAATAGTACCTATCGCTTTGTTGGTCCGCCGTAGACTCCCTTGTTCCTTCCTTCCTAGCTAACTCCCTCCTCTCTCCCGCTGCTACTCAGTGGTAGGCCCACGAAAGAGGGGGGTACATGGACACATGGCTACGCTATTGTACATAACACGTCCAAGGGCCGCGACGTCGGTGCCCTCGACGACGCTGACTTCTGTAGCTGCTAGCTCGTACCTGTGTGTATGTACGAGTGCCGTGATGAGTTATGTTGTTCGCGTTGTCTGTGTCATTTCACACTTATTCTTTCACTTCCTAGAAGGACCACCGCTCTCTTTACATATTCTTACTTATTGCTCCACCCTCTCATACTTTTCTCATATTTTGTGCATGACATACTTTGTTCGTGTTGTACTGTTCTCTCTCTACAATAATTGATTCAATATTTGGCAGTATATTGCTATCTTACATTCAACTTTAATTTCATATATTATCCTTATCATTATTAGCATTTTTACCAATTTCCTTTTTTTTGCATCCTTTTACATTATCTTTATTATAGTTATTACTGATCCTACATTTAAATTATTATTTATTTCATATTTACGTCTATTTTGTTTTCCAAATATTATAGTCTAACTCACATGTACGACCTTATACGCTTTAATTATCAAACATTTGTTTTTTTATTTATTAATTTGTGCATCGCTTTTACTTTTGATGAAGCGTGATCGTTCACTATTGCTGGTTCTTGACGTTTCGTTGCAATCAGATGACTTGCTCGCACCTGGATGACGATTGGTTGTGGTGCCATGGGTCTCGTTGCATTCTTATTGCTTGCTGTATTATTCCCGTTTCCTCTACCTATGAACATACTAGATAGTTTTAGTGTTACCGAGGCCCCCCATTTAAAAATTCCAAATGACCCTGCTGCCGCGCTAAGCGCTATCTCCGCCACCATCCACGCGTACTTCTTCCAATCGGAAAATTCCTCTTTTGTTTGGAGTGTTACGCGTACGCGTTGAATTATATCCACCAATCTTGTTCCTACATTTATTTTGTCATTGAGCCCGTGCTCCTGATTATTAAGTTTCTGTAACCCATCCCTTTTAATTATTGTTTCTATTATTTCTAGTAGCTTCCCTTCTCCTGCTCTCCTTATTTTTTCTATAATTCCTTTCAAGTTCAAGTTCCATTTTTTAAACTTGAATCTCTGACTTTTTTCCTCTTCTTGGCCCGGGTCGAATCTTGTCTCGGATGTTCCGCCTATGCAGTCTTTTGCGAGATTTATTACTCCTAAATTTAAGACATTAAGCGTCTTATGCTTGGTATGCTCACACAGCACATGTACCTTCTCCTCTCCTGTAGTACAAAATGCATGCTGATTCTTTGCATAAAGGCGTGTCCAATATGTGCCCCTTAATTTGGCCAATATTTTCGAACATTTTTCTGGTTTTTTCACCGTCTCGCACAATATTAGTCGTATTTCGCAAGCGTGGTCCTCTTTCACCTCTTGTATTGGTTCCATTTGTTTACATATGCGTATTTTTCCCAGCCTCTTGCATTGCTGTACTACTTCTTGTGGTATTGGTGCAAATCTTTTCGCATTTGCGCTGCTTGCTATGTATTTGTATTTTGGCTGTAGATATGCTACTACGTCCTTGGAGTTCAACCCTACTTGCTCCGCTTGTAACGGTGATATTCTAAGGAGATCAGATTTTCTTCTGTCACCAATGGTATCTCTACGTAGTATATAATTTTTCCATTAAATGCTAAAGTAGCTATATCTGCGATTTCCCCAACCTCCTCTTCTGTTGTTTTATTCTCTTCCTTCGGAAACTTGACATCCGGTCTGAGTTGTGCAGACAAAATTTTGGCTTCGGCCATAGCCCTAAGTCCTGTCTCTGGTAGATGCGACACGCCCTGACTAGCTAAGTATATTATATCCGTCGCTGTTCCAAATCTCATTACGAATTCTTTGGTTAATTGTTCAAACTCATACACCATTTCTGATATTCTGTCATGTCCGCCTATGAATTCAGTAACTATTTAAACCCTTCCTTTGTTATTTTTCCCGCCTTGTTTTCGAACCTTTTTATGCTCTGAAGTACTTGTTCATGATCCCCAAACGTTGAAACTCTCAACTGTTTTACTAGGTGCATAGTTGTATCGGTTGTGTTAGTCCGTTTTGATTCCAGCAAATCCTGTATTCTCTTTTTTTCTGCCTCTGTTGCCTGTCCCTATAACACTTGTGCTGTTTCTATTCGACCAATAATTCTCCGACCTACCACTGCTCTGTAGGCCTCTCCCACTCTTTCTCGTACCCATAGTGCTTTTTGTGTGGCCTGCTCTACTTGCATTTCGCATAGATCTTCCTTTCTTAACGTTACTCGGCACTTCCACTTTGCCTGCTTTTACTCAGAAATGCATTTAATTCCTCGATCAATTGATTCTAATCCACGTACCATATCATTTTCCAGGTTGACGCGACTGATTGTACCGGATCCAAATTTTCTACTAGTATTCAGGGATTTCTCTCAATATATTTCACTTTTCCCGGTTGTTCTATTACCAGCATGGCTCCGATTCTAAAACGTAGAATGGGTGACTTTTTTTTTCTTTTTTTTTTTTATAATTGTTGTTTCCTTGCCCCTGTACATTTTTCCCGCTATACTGTACGCGTAACGTCATCCTATCATGCGATATTTATTAACAATCAAGGAAAACATTTTTCAAACGAAACCCCGCTTGCTGACTGCCCTAAATTTTTATTTACCTACGTATATACCGCTGCGACAAGTCTAAAACTATTCTCTCCTGACTGTAGGTTTCAGGTACTCGCCTACCCATCCTGCGTATACGGGTTATCTAGCGCGCACAACTTCGCTTGCGCCGCGACGCGCTATCCCTGTTATTAATGGTGTGTGTGTGTCGAATTGTACCCCGAGCGTAAAGATAACATATTACACAAAAAAAGACAAATTATTTATCGCGTTAGGTAGCGTGGGTGGCTCTCTCCTTACATTACGTGCGCTTTCATTCTAATTTGGCCATCTGATTTTTCTTTAAAACTGATACTAGAAAATAAGGATTTTTACGCAATTTTTCCTATTACTATCTTTTTTTATACTTTGCTAGTCATTAATTTTTTATCTCCTTGCATTTTGAGAGTTTGCTCTATGGGCGTGTTTATGCTACTTGTTTTACAACGGTTTGCCATACCTGCGCTCGAGTAAGCTCGCAGTGCCCTTCTAGGAATTCGGCGCGGTTCCGATGCTTTCCATTGAGCCTGGTCTGGTAGGGACGAGCATGGAGGTAAATATGTTTTAGTGTGGGCAATATTAAGGCTCAGTGTTAAGCTTCGAATTTCAAGCATTTTCCCATGCGTTTCTTTCCTTCGTGGCTTTCCATCTTTTCCATTTTTTTTCCCTTTACGACGCAGTAAGGTACAGGGAAGGGATGTTGTGGGGGTATTTTTGGGCTTTCTTCCTTTTCAGCGTCGTCGTTTTGTCAGTGTCATTTTTTACTTTACTCGCGCCTCTCAGTCTCTTCGAGTGCTTCTTCGATTCTCAGAGCCTTTTATATTGTGGTGTCCGTTCGGTTGTTATCAAGTGGAAAATTATTTTTGTTTTCATTTTTTCTTTTCGAACCGACTGTTCTTCGGCTCCTCCTGTGCTGTAGTGTTCGTCGTGTTCTATTTTTTGTTATACCGAATTCATATCTTTCGCCAATATCGATTGCTCACGTTAATACGTTGTTCGCGAATTTGTCTGCCTTTTCGAGACTCAACTTTGATAGTGCGCGGGAGACGAAGTCTTCCGCACCTGCCGGGAGCCGCTGTGGCGTGCTTCTAGAAGCTACCCTGCGGGAGGGCCTAGCTTGTAGCTAACCGAGGTGCCATCACGTAAGTTTTAATCGAGCTGCTTTCTCCACTTACTTCTCTTCCATTCTTCTCATTCCTGCCTTTTATATTATTTTGTTCTAGATCGAGGACCTGTTCGTCTGTCGGCAGGTCCCATAAATCAGGCGGCCACGCGGTGTCACGCTGGTGGTGGTTAAGGGTGCCATTATACTGGTGCCTGTTCGATGCCCAACCCACGGCTCGGTAAGTAAACCTTTTCTTTTCTCTTTACCTTTTCCTTAAAATTAATGTGACTATACATGTAATTTTTTTTCCAGCTGGGGTTCCGACTTATCGTGGACCCGTACAAGTTTTTCGGGATTCTGCGGCCTATACGTCCGGCTGGGTGGCAAACTGGGGCGTCACCGCTCCCCGTGCGACGCTATCCCTATCATAGGGGCGTCGGCACCCTGAAAGTGTCTTCTCCGTCGGGGGCGACCTTTATGGTCGTCTTCCACGACCAGAACTCCCTGCAAATCCCTTTCGACGGGCAGGTGTTACAGCAGCTGTGCCGATTCCTGGAGAACGGGACCAGCTACACCATGCCGGTAGTATATACCTGCCATGGCACCTTCCTGGTGGTGGTGGTCGATCTCGACTCCGTTTGGAGGGACTAGCCCCTGGATTCTTGCCCTGTCCCGCAGGCGACTTATTTATTTTCCTGCATCTTTAACTTCTGTTATCTCTTCTCTAATTCTTTTTCTCTGTTTCAGGTTTAGAGACCGTCTAACGGTCTCTATGAGGTCGAAGATCGGCCCGTTGCTGTTGGACACGCAGAGCCGATTTCCTTGTACGAAGCGTGCCTGGAGCGCGTCCTGAGCTTTCGGTTGGGAGATAGGGCAAAGAAAGACCATTGTCGTCACTGCCAGGGCCCAAGTCTTCACCTAGGACGAAGAAAAAAAATGATGTGTGAAAAAGAAAAAGGGGGATGAAGGAAAAAAAAATTTAAGTGTAATAACTTACTAATAAATAAGGATGACCATCAAAATTGATGCTCTTTGCCTTTTCCTTATCCGACCTCCATACTCCTTTCTCTCTCTTACAATGTTTATTACATTATCGCCTTTTTGTGCGCCCTGTTTAAAACAATTATCCTTGCTCATTTTTATTATTTCGACTTGAACATTAAAGAAAATTGTATTCATAAAGCAGTTGTTCTCGCTTGTCATATATATTCAACTAAAATAAAATATTTTTATATAACAATTACTTTTGCTTGCTAAGTTTATTCCAATAATAAAAAAAAATACATTGATATCTTAGAGAGTGCCGCACGCGCTACTTATGTGCTTCTCATTGCTTTTTTTGCTAAAGATTTTTTCCACAAAATGATTCCCTTCGCGGCCATCCGGGGGCAGCGAAGAAAAAAAAAAAAAGACGAAACGGTGAGTCTGTGTGGTATGTTTGTGTATCTTCCCCGTTTATCGCTGCGCGTACGGCAATCTACCCTCGCTTTTGGTCTACTTCTTACGGTGCGTCTAGGGGCTGCGAGAGATTTGCGTGAGACTTAGTTCTTCCCTTTGCTGAGTTAGTTATCCTATATTATTTATCACCCTATTTAATAAAAGTCAATTAGTCATCTATCCTCCCGTCAGTGTTCTTGGGTGGAGCTCTTAGTATACAAGCTTTTTTCATTTCATATACGTGGGAAGTTCTTATTTCATCCCCTCCTTGCAGTTTTACGTTCTTCTTCCCGTAATCGATGCCCGATATTTCATAAGGGCCCTCGTATTGATTATCGTATTTACCTTTTTATAGTTCTTTTAATACATACACCATTTCTCCTTCCAAAAAGTATTTTGTATTCAGCCATTGATCGTAGTAGTATTTCGATCGATATTTTGCTTGTACCTGATTCATAGCAGCTATGGTTCTCATTTCCGTTGGCGTCGTCACTAGTTCTTTTATGTATTCGTCCGACATTTGGGCTTCAGATCGTGGTTTAAAGCTAGACGTACTCTTATGCTCCGTCGTGTTGTATGAGTGTATACACATAAGTAAGTATTTATCTCAATAATCATTTTGCTCTACGTACGCTTTTATATATTCCGTAAGTGTATGATGCATTTTTTTGATGGCACCGATCGTTTGGGGGTGGTATGCTGTGCTGCCTATTTTTTAAATTGTAAATAGTTTGGCTAGCTCCTCCAGGCTTTTATTCATGAAGTGGGTGCCCTGGTCTGACAATAGGTGCTCTGGTGGCCCGAAATATGCTATAAATTTCTCCGTTATGGCTCTCACTGTTTCCTCAGCTGTCGCTCTTTCCACGCATGCAAGGACGATGAATTTTGTAAGCCAATCTTGCATGGATAGAATAAGTGTGTACTAATTTGCTGAGGTTTCGTTAATTGGTCCGTAAAACTCGATAAAAATTTTTTTTAATGGCCTGCTTGGCGTATCTGAAATAAGCATGCCTTGTTTTGACACTGATGTGTTTCTTAGACTGACAAGATGGACATCCCAAAACAGCTTGTCTTACGTCCAGGTGCATGTTTCTCTAATAGTAGTCCATTGTAATCCGATGATAAGTTTTATCTACTCCCCTGTGTCCTGCTACTGCCGTTTCGTGGTATTCCCTGATGACATTAAGCCTTTGGTCTGTTGGCGGGATGTTTAGCGTGTTTGTAAAGAGTACTGCTACCAATCTAATACCTTTAAATACTTCCTTAAAGGTATCGATAAAGTACCCCCGTTGGGTTCGATTACTAATTGCTAGATCTCTAACAATTGTAATCGTTTTTATGCCATTAGCTACTATTGTTTCTTTGAATGCTTTGATACACTTTTTAATGCTAGATTTAAGCGCTGTTTCTTCAAAATATTACTTCACGTAAATATGTATAACCATTGCTTTCTTTGCTCTTATCATCTTAGCCTCTCTACCTATAAGCACGGATATTTTTATACATTGTTGCGGATTAAAATAGAATTTTCGACATTTATTTCTCATTAACCTAGTAGTTTCATAATGTATTTTCACTTAACTTTCTGGCGTATACTACTAATATTCTGCGACAAAATTGTACCTTTTATATTATATTTCTTAAATTTGTATTGCACTGTATACCTTGTATTGCGAACTATTTACTTGAACCATGTATCGGCTACTTGCCATTCGGACGCCATGTCCTTGGCATTGATAAATCTGTTTAGATCGAAAATTCTCTCTTATGTTCCTTTCTTTGCTTTTTATACGCGTCGAATTTATATATCCTCTTTCGTGCAAAGCGTCTATCACCTCTGTATTGGGTACTGTCTCCGTTACCGTTATGGAAACGATGCTCTCTAGGTACTTAAATAGGCTTTCCTCGACTTGATTCAGTTTTTTTTTGCGGAGGTTAGTCTTCTCCTTCTTTTGGTGCCAATAGTGGCATTTCTGTCGATAAACGTGTCCTACATACTCTATATTTTTTTAAACGTCGGCGACTGAATGGCTTCCCTGCCCTCTGTATCTTCGCTTTCGCTGTCCGTCTCGCGCAAAGCATCGTTTAAATCATTATTTTCCTCGCTTTCCTCCCTGCCTACTTCGTGGTCACCCTCGTCAATTTGCTCTGGCTGCTTGCCTTCCTTATTTTGCTCTTAAGCATGATCGCTTCTGTTCACCTCGGTTTCGGTCGGTTACTGTATTGCTCCTGACTGCTTTTTCACATTTTTACCTCGTTAACCACGGTCTATCCTGTCGTCTTTACTATAGCTACCTTGCTGACTTTCATATTTATATTGGTTTTTTTCGTGAGGCACGCAGCTCGGCTTGTTACTTGGCTCCTATCCGTCGGATGATTGTATTAAGGGTGTGTAATGTGCGTTGTTGCCCACTTTCTCTAGATGTATGTGGTAGAACCCTTCATTTTTGATGATATGCAGTGCGAGTAAAGGTATGTACCGTTGGTTAATGCGAAGTGTACACATACATGTTTCTTGAATTCCTGCGACAGTATGTATATGCAATCACCATTTCCATAACTCGTTAGTGATTTGAGTATTTTCTCTGTCACCTCTGATTCTCTGCATTTTTGTAACCATTTTGAGTCACGTCAAATTGTCCGTAACTCGTCAGTAGAGATGTCAAGATGCAGTATGAATAATAAAGTGTGAAACAGGCAATTTTCGGGTGGGTCGTACGGTAGCCCCGTTATTTTAGTAAATGCTGCGTCTGGCACCGCACATTTATTAGTCTTTCTTCGTGTTTTATCGTTTGAAAATTCCAGCCATATATCTGGGAGTATAGTTGTCTCTGTTAGGACATTAAATTCTACTTTCATCTGGCCTCTGCGTTGTTCTAGTAGGATTTTTTCGCTGCTGCTATGCGTTGTTTCGTTCTCCTCATCAGTTATATAGTGTGGTGCTCTTCCCATCGGCGTAATTTCTTTGGGCCCCCATACGTCGATTCTTATACTCGGTTTGCCTTGTACGTCATGTTGTTTGACATCAACTATTACTTGTGCCCGTAATTCGTCTGACCTACCCTTTAATAGGTCGTGTATATTTTGCTCTTTTATTGCTTTTATACCTGGCGTGTCGGTATGCTTTATTTTTGTAGTTTCTGAAAGTCTTTCGGCTCCATGTCCTTGATCTTTTGTATGTCTTACCGCGTTCGGGTTCGAAGTTTGTGGCGTGTCACAGTTAACTTTTATTATTTCTTTTGGACGCTTTAATATCTGTGGTGTAACTGAGAACTGCGGTTTCTGTCGGTGCAGGCTGTCGAGCTGTCTTTTACGCCTTTTTCGCAACTTTTCCATCGCCTGTACTACTGCCGGTGTACTTGTTGTTTTTACTTCTTTTTTAAATCCTGGTTCTTTCATTATGTAACCCAATTTTTCGTCAGCTTCTCTCTGCGAAATGACTTCATCTCCCGGTGTGATTATTACTGCCGCAGTTTCCTTCCAATCCTTATTATTTATATTACGTACTATATATTTTCTTGTGTGCCTTTGTGATCTTAGTAGGCAATATTCGTGATTCGGTTGCTCTGATTCTCAGTCCGCCTTGTCGTCTGCTTGCCCATCGATGCTTATGTCTGATTCATTCTCCTTGGGCCCCTCGTAGTGTTGTTTATTTTTTTGTACTTCATCGTCCGAACTTTCTGATTCTATGCAGCAAATACTTACTTTCTTAGGTCTACCCTGAATCTTTTTTCTAAGAGTTGGGCGTAATTTAAATACTTGCGCTGGCGGTCTGTCGCTATCGTCTCGTCCTTCTTTCTCTCCTTTGTCTGCTAGTTGATATAATTCTTGACGCGACCGCTCGGTGTTCACTTCCCCTTCTCTTAGCACTGGATTGCGGGAGAGAGTGTCGGGCGCTTTGTTGGATGCACCCGGGCGACATACCACGTCAAACTCGTAGCCTCTTAACTTTGCTTTTAGCCTAATAAATCAAATGGCAGGTTTTTTAAACGTATGGTAATGCTTTAATGGTTCATGGTCTGTAACGACCGTAAATTTGCGCCCATACATATATGGTCTGATCTGTTCTTTCGCAAAGCCGATTGCTAGAAGTTCTTCATCATAAGTGGGATAGCGCAGTTCACTACCCCATAGACAACGTGAGGCATACTCGCACGATTGATCTTTTCCAAGTTTGCCTTGACTTAGTATTGCGCCTTTTCCGTAATCTGACGCATCAGTTGTTACAGGGAAGGGCTTGTCTAAGTCGGGTGCTGCAAAAAACGGCTAGCTACATGCCGCATCCACGAGTGTTTTGAAAGCCCACTTTTGCTGCTCTTCCTATTTAAACTCTGTTTATTTTTTTAAGAGTTTGGAGAGCAGCTGAGCAGTTCTTTCATAAGCTTGGATAAATATCCTGTATAACAAGACGAATTTAAGAAACTGTTTTACTTTTTTTGCATTTCTGTGTTTTGGGTATTTTCTTGCGGCCTTAATTTTCTTTGGGTCCGTTTTGATTTCTCCCTCACTGACAATGTGTCCCGGAACCTTTGCTTCACGTTTCAAAAATTGGCATTTTTTTGGTTCAATAGTCAAATTAGCCCCTTCCAATCGTTTTGGGAGCCTCATAAAGCGTTTTTCATGATCTTCGAGATTCGGGGTTAATACCATAATGTCGTCCAAGTAAACCTCAATTTCTTACCCTTGCAATCCTGCCAAAGCGAAATTCATTGCTCTCAAAAATGTATTAAGGAAGTCAGTGCACCCCATTGGCATTCTTTTATATTAAAAGTGTCCATCTGGCCGGCAGAAGGCCGTTTTGTGTGCATCGTCTTCGTGAATTTCCATTTGGAAAAACCCTTGCTTTAAATCCACGACTGTGATGTACCGGGCTGTTGCCAGATGCTCTAGTACATCACTCTGGAACGGCAAGGGATGGCAACTCCCAACAGTGATTTCATTTAACACTCTAAAGTTTTTGACTACTCGCCAACGCTTTTCGCCGTCCGGCCCTGCTTTTTTGGGCACTATCCACATGTGTTAATCAGATGGCGACTTCGATGACTCCACTATATCCTGCTCGAATAATTGTCCTATTTCTATCTTTAACGGTTCTCTCAGCGCAGGCGGATATCTATAGCGTTTTGCCGTCATAGGCTTATCCGTCGTAGTCTTAATGCGATGCTTTAAAATATTGGTGGCTTTTAACGGCTTTTTGTCCAGGCCAAATACGAACAAATCGTATTCTATAAGTTTTCGAACGTATAATCTTTCTTCCTTGTTACAGCTCGGAACGTCAATGAGTCGCATTATTTTTTCATTTCTCGCATTTCTCTCCTTGTCCGACGTATTGCTGTGTATTCTTACTTCCCCCTCAGTATAACATTTTAGGTTCTTCTCCGAATCCCCTGTTGTTTCACACGTAGCATAACTAGATTCTTTATTCTCCTGACATCCTGTTTTAAAAAGTCTTATCATCGCCTTGTTAACACCCTGAGCGTCGTCTCCTTCGACGCTGTATAAATCGGCTTCTCGCAATATTTCGCAATCCAAAAGTTCCACTTCAGATATTAGTATACTAATAGTTTTATCAAGTGTATTGATACACTCCGCAGAGATTTTTTCCCCACTATTAACAGCTACGAAATTTCCAAAAAATATTCCTTCTTCTATCTTCTGTAAAGGGACCCAGCCAACTTTAATTTTTTCGCTCGTTTTCTTTACACGAGCATATATCACCTGTTTTGTCCTGGCAAAAATCTCGAGCCTTTCCGGCTCTTATCTAATTTTTGTGCCCCCTCATTGCAACACATTCTTATCCGCACATATACAGCCTTTGTATGCTTCTAACAAACCCCATCCTATTGTACCTTTCATATCTATCGGGAAGTCCTGTGGGACCGCATGCAACGTTCAGAAAAGGCCGTTGAGCGGTATTTTGATTATATATAACGTGCTACGCTTGCCGTGCGTAACTCCAACAATATCAACCTGGATCCTCCTATCAATGAAAGTATTAGGAAGGATACTGTCATCCATTATAATTTTAATTTCGGCGCGTGTATCGGCGTAAAATTTTACTTTTCTGTCTCGTAGCCTAGATCCTCTCATAGATACGGATAAGGAGGTTAATACCTGCCTAAAGTATATTTATAATTTTGCGAGAGAGTTGGTTTTTACTTTCCTTTTGTATTTTTTTCATTCGAGGGCTGTTTTGAAGTAACTTGTTATACTCTATTACATCTGTACACGTGGCTAGATTTTTTTCCTGCTTCTGCGCTTGTCGTGATTCATTCGCCAAATCGTCCCTGAACTGCGTTGGGTCCAAATTATTTTCATATACCTCTTTTTGCTGTTCTTTCTTCCCTTCAAGCCGAAATTCATCTGTACTAGCCGCGTTTAATTCTTCGTTTATTAGGCCATTCCCGGTGCTTGGGGAGCGCGCCGAGCATCTTGGCCGTTTAAATTTTCCGAGTAAGGCTTATCTGCTCTTGTTTTCTGCGAGTAATTTCTACGTTCTCTGTTTTAACTTTCGCGATGCTGATTATACTCACTATAATTATTATCCCAGTTTGTATTGTTGTTTCTTCCGTTTTGATTATTTAAACTTCCATTAGCCCCGCTTAGTCTGCTATTGTAATCACCCCCGTACTCGTTCCGTGACCGCTGATTCACATAACTATTGCTACCTTCGCTATTATTTCTATGATAATTGTTACTAGGGAATCTATTGCCACAACGCTCATATCCTCTTGGTTGCTGGTGGCTGTTATAGCTATTTCAATTATAAATATTATAATTCCTATAATTGGGACTCGGGCTGTTTTGCCGTGTGTCGTAACGTTGGTTATTGTAATTTCTATAATTAAAATTCAGGTTGTTTTGTCGTGTGTCGTAACGTTGGTTATTATAATGAGGCCTACTTCCGTTCCCCTCCGCAAATCTTTCGTACGGCTCTTTGGGTGGTTTATCAGGATTCCTTATTCTTCCATTTTTCGCATCATTCCACAATTTTTTGCAGCTACTTTAAGAGTGCAGGCAATATTCCTGGCAATACGAATACCATTTCTTACTTGTAAATCCGTCCCACTCGTCCGCATCGTCTTTGCTGACAGGCGCCTCGCTCATTATCATACCTATCCTCGGGTTTCCCGTCTCCTGAAGGCAGTGTTCTTGCGTGGCTTATGTGTTAAATTTCCCTTTGCCCGTTTGGCGTAGGCTTATCTCGTTTTCCACGCTTGTCGCTGCCTTAATCGCTTCCTCTAACGTTGACGGTTTTAGTCCTGTTACATTCCAACTATATGGTCATTTTAGACCGTATACAAACTGTTTCGCAGCCTCTCTTTCTGCGCTACTTTTTAATGCAGTTTTCTGTATTTTTGACAGGTGTTCACTCGAGTCATGGGTCATCATGATGCGGTTATGCTGTCGTTGAGCGCGACTACAGTATGGCATAACCAACTCACTATTTTATTGGGTAAGCATTTCAATCCAGCTAACAGTTTGTCGGCACCCCCCATGCTTCTGAATCGTCGTGATAGTGCTAGAAAAAAGTCATCTGTAGTGTTAAATAGCGATAACCGAGCCTAAAATTGATCTCCCGCTATGCCTCTTAATTTGCCCCCTAGTGTTCCGATAAAATATTTCCTATACTGACACGGGACTGTTGTTTTCGCCGTTGGCACCATCTGTTTGATAAGTGAAAAGTTTATCGGGTCCCCGTTAAATATAGGGCTGCCGCTTGTCGCGCTGTTTACCTGGGCCAGTGCATAATAATGCGTGTTGAAGGGCTGTGTGTTCTCGACTTGCTGTCGGCTTACAAGGGGGTTTATAAGGTTGGTGTTTAGCTGAGTCATAATCGGTGGTTTTATAAATGTTGCTCGAGATTATATGTATCCGTATTTGTGAGACTCGGCCATTCCGTTGTTTGTGCTCCAAAACCGTACTAACTGTTAAACCCATATCCACCTCGTTGTTACTCTATCATTTTCCCCGAGCGCTCAGAGGTAAATTGCTGCATAATCCTAGTCGTTTGCTGTGTATTTCATCGTGACGGCTTATTTCCGTACGTATCTTCGTTTTGTAAGTTTTCCATGGCCCGTTTCCTGTCATGTGTTTCACATATCTCGAAATTGACCCAATTGTTTTTTCCTGTGCCTGCTTATTGGGGGGTCCCATTTTCTCTTCCCCACCTAACCGTTTTGGTGGCCAAATTTTTTCCCTGATTATTCCTGCTTTCATCCTTTTCAACAATTTTATCATGAGAATACGTTGTATTTAATTCATTTTTTCCCAATCCGCTTGGCTCTCTGGACTATGTTCTAACACCACGGTCAGCATTTCTGATTCCGACTCATTTTTAGTATCCGATATAATTGCTTCTCCCCCGTCACTCAGTATGTCGTTTTGTGGCCTCTCGTGACTTGTCATTGTGTGCCTAATAAAAATTTCGTCGGGTTCTGTTCTAATTACCTATACCGTCGCTGTGGTACAAGATCAACCTTTTTCACGCTATAACTTCCTATAATTTACTCTAGTAGTTCTTTTCGGCCTTCCTTCCTTACGAATCTAAGCTGCTTGCGTTAAATTATTCCAACTTATTATCCATATGAACACCCTCCTATTTAACAAGTGACTACTTACTTTGGTAACACGCCTTCAAACAACCAAAAAAATCGTGACGCAATCCATGATGATAAATTTTTTATGATCCCACTAACCCGAACAAGCTCTTATTTTTATAGCCCCGGGACAGTATAAATACATTTAAATTTATTTCTACTCCACTTATCTGGTATTTACTACCAAGATTATGATGACCAAGATGCTTCCGTACATCATGGCCTGGTACGGTCTCCGTTGATAGTCCCCTGGGTGGCCCTACTCCTGCTAATGCTGATCTTCTGGCGGCATCTCTGTCCAAAGCCGCTTTATTGCGATGTTGACTCTCTCTGTTTCTCTCTCACTCTCTCTCTCTCTCTCTCTCGTTACGTAAGTAATGATGACCTTGGGGTGCTCACGGAATAAAATATACAAGGACTTGAATAGACTTCCTTAATTAGTTAATGATCGGAGACAAGAGTTGTGCCGCAAGAGTACCTATCGCTTTTTTGGTCCGCCGTAGACGCCCTTCTTTCTAGCTAACTCTCGCCTCTCTCCCGCTGCCACTCTGTAGTGGGCACACGAGAAAGGGGGGTGCATAGACACATTGTTAAGCTAATGTATATAACAATAGATTTAAATTTTAATAAAATTAAAAAAATTAAAAATGACCGTAGTTGTACAAATTCACTTAATCAAAGAACTCTTATAGATAACATCAAAAATAAAGTAATTATTTCCCAACTGTTATTATTTAAAGTGAGAATAGTAAACAATACTTATAGGTGTTTATAAATCAATGATCTAACATTAAACAGCTTATTTACAAAATAACTAACAATTAACGATAAAATATTCAATACATTGGGCGTTATATACTATAAACGAGTAAATATATGAACAGAACATTTTACTAATGAATTGAAAGAAAATAATAAGTTTATTCATATTAGTGCTTCAATAATTATTTAAATACATTTACCAGAAAATATATCTAAAGTTTACACAATGTTTCCGAAAAGAAAATTGATATGTTAAAATAGTAACCGAAAAAAAACTCAAAAATTAATAGTTTGAAATGCTTCTGATAAAAAGTAGTAAAAGAAAATTTAGTGTGTTGTAGAATAGTTCACTGCTATGTTTGGTAGGCCTTTGTTTACTAAATCTTAAAAAAATTTAATTTAATGACCTAAATTAACGGTAAAAACTTACGTTTTAGTTAGTAAACATGCGGACTTAGATAATTTTCGAGATCACGCGATATTAAAAAGTTTAAACTCGTGAGATCCAGCACTGGTCTTTAAATAGAAAACTTTTATAAGCACAAAAAAAAATTTTAATCGGAAATCAGAGATCTATCGTAGTCTGTTTTTGTTTACATAAAAAAATAAAATTTGTAAATTAAGTTTTTTGTTATTCTACCTGACCAACTTAATGAAAATAAAAAAAAAAAATTTAGTATTTTTAAATATTAATTATAATCAGATAATTTTATATTAATCCGATCGATGAGTGATAAAAAATATGTTTTTAAAGCTTGGTCCTTCTTTATGACGTCTTATGGGTAAAGCAGAAAAAGAACTCTAAATCTTGTAGTTTAAAATGCTTCTTATGGTAAAAAAATTCTGAAAATTTAATATTTTTCAATTTGCCATACGATAATTTACTGCTCAGTTTAAAAGGCCTCTGTTGACCTTAGAAATGTCCAATTATGCGCACTATTCGAAAGTTTAAAATCGCTTAAGATTCAAGTGTAGTATCTCAAAAACTAAGAAAATATTACTTGATCATAATCACAAATTATTTTAATTTCTTTCTAATTCTGAATGAAAAAAAAAAAATTCATTATTCACATTTTAATAGTACAATTAAAAGAAAATTAATAAACTTAATTGTTTTTCTATGTATTTATGGAAATAAAATATGTTTTCACGTAACCAAAATCCATAATATTAGATTTCTTAGAATCAATAAGCATTACTTTGAGATTCTTAAAAATTATGAAAATTTTATGTTCTATATGACTGTTAAGAAGTTGTTTTAATAGTAATCTCCTAGGGTCTGTAAAATTTTATATAATATTACGACAGTATATAGGACGTGTCCTAATGCACTATAACATTTAAATAGATAATGCGTTATTGACTATAATGTTCTTCTTTCTCTTCACACTTACAAGAACGGAATGTTTTAACTATATAAAACTTATGCTCCAAAAATTATTTTCTAATCACAAAAAATGTTTTTTCAGCCGTGATAAGAATCTGAAACCAAAAAAAACCCTTTGTAATAAAATAAATTTAGGACATGGTAAGATCTAACTGATTATAGATATTACCCATTTGCACCCACACATACCCAACTACTCAAATGTTCCTTATTTCTACTAAATATATTTCTTTTTGTGTAAAATTTAATGATTAATCACGATTTTCATCGTAAAATAGCCTAAGATGGCAATTATTAACTAAAAATTCATCTTTTTCGGAAAATCTACTTAAAATTGATACTTCAATTTATTTTCAGCGGTAATGAAGATAAAAAAATTAAAAAAACGTCCTGTTGGATCAAAATTAGTCAAGAGAATCCTACGATATGACTTATTATGTACATTAACTTCTTACACACGTGCAAACCCATAACTAAATGTTTTAAAACGATACTTTATACGTTCGTTTATGTAAAATTGAGTGATCATTCATAATTTCTATCGTAAATTATCCTGAGAATAACATTATTAGCTTAAAAATCTACTTTAAGAGATTTTTTTTTCAAAAACCGATATAATCGATACAAAAAAAAACTATTGATAAAATAGAAATTTTTCTTCTTAGCGGTGGTTAAAATTTTAAACCAAAAATAATAATCCTTGTTGGATCGAAATTAGTCAACTGAATCATAAGATATGACTGATTATATACATTCCATACTTAAACCCACGCACACCGAGCTACTTTTTTTTTTATTTTAACTAAATAGGTTTTTTTGTAAAAAGTTAATAAACTTGCAGAATTCCTATTGTAAAATATCATAAAATAAAAATTAATAGCACAGAAATTTTTTTTCCGAAAACATAGATTTTATAAAATCGTCGAATCAAAATTAAAAAAAAATATAAGGAAGCAATATAGAGCTAAATCCAAATTTTTTTTTAGTAGTGATGGGAATTTAAAAACAAAATCATGAAGTAATTTGTATCCCAAAAAAAAAAATTTCGTCAATATTGAAATCGACCTAAGACATGCTGAGATATGACTGATTGTATACATTCCTCGTTTACACTTACGCAAACCCAGCTACTAAAATTTTTAAATTTTTACTTAACAATTTTTTTGTCTTAAACTTAACGATCTTCTCCAATTCCTAATGTAAAATATTCTTAAATAACAAGAAATAGCTTAAAAATCCACTTTTCTAAAAAAATCAATTTTAAAAAATCAAAACAATTTGATCAAAAAACATATATGCAACATAATCTAAATTTTTTTTCAGCGATGATTTAAATCAAAAAACAACAAAAAGCCCTGTTGAATCAAAATCACCCAAAGAAATCTTGAGATTTGACTGATTATATCCATTCCCTACTTATACCCACAAACACCCAGCTACTTTTTTTTTTTTAATTATAACTGAATACGTATTTTCGTGTAGAATCTAATGGTTTTTTTTTTTATTTTTATCGTAAAAAAACAGTTAATAACAACAAATAGCATAAAAATAATGTTTTCCGAAAAATGGATTTTTAAAAATCGTTTCAATCAAAATAAAATAGAAAAAAAACAGCAAAACTTAAATTTTTCTTCAGCTGTATTCCCAGAAATTTAAGAAAAAAAACAAAAGCCCTGTGGGATTATATCGGTCAAGGGAATCCTGAGATACAACTGATTACACACACCACAAAAACCCACATCTACACACACACATGCAAACACACACACACATACACACACACACTTACATGCACGGACGGACGTTTTTCAAGAGTAATGTACATCGATTCTAAGGTCCACAAAACGTATTCATCACATGTTATCGCGACATGTGATTTTCGGTCCATTAGAAAGCTTCCTCTATGAGAAAGCAAGAAATTTGGATAAAAATCACGTAAAAATAAACGAATAACTACTTGATTTAAGTGGGGAGTTGTAGCGAGCCGTGAAGAGCTGTGGAAAGCTGCAGGGCGCACAGTGGGCTAAAACGCCAAAAAAAGGGTCAAAATTCCCGCTTCAACTCAATTTGGCTCCAAAAAAATATTTTTTGGTACGGCTATACTCATCATGACCTCTAGTTTTAGAAGCCATTTCCCTCGCATGTTTATCTCATTTTGTGTTTTGTGTAGGTGGCACAAAAGTCGTCACCGTGACCTAACTTGGTTGCTTATGTCTTATTTATGTAAACAGTTGGACTAGAAAAAATCAGTTCTCCGTGGTTATTATTGTTTTTCGGTGCGTTAAACACGAATCTGGTATTTATTTTGCAAAAAATTCATTGTTTAAATAATTTGTTCAAACAAGTATAGAAAAAAAAATTCTAATAAGTGACACATGTTATCTATACAATTTAAAGCTGCTCATTACAGATCTGCTAATCATTTTGCAAACCCAAATTGTTTAAACAAATTATTTGAACAATTATTTTAGAGAATTCTTATTAAAAGCATGCGACACATGTTTTCTATGGTATTTGAGGCTCCTAATTACGAATCCGCTATTTATTTTGTAAATAACAATTGTTCAAGCGAATAATATAAACGATAATTGCTTAAAATTTTTTTAAAACTATGTGATACATGATTTTATGTTAGTCAAGGCAGATTGCTACAAATTTACTATTAACTTTAAAAAAAAAATTGATTAAACAAATGTTTAAACATTGCTCAGGTCTATAAAAAGAAAAAAGTTAGCAATTGGTACCACGGAAATTTTGTCTTCTGAAGTGAGCAACAGTTATGACTTTACCTTAATTATAGCTATGATTATATACTGCAAATTTTCACAAATAAGGCAAATTGCGCACAAATTTTAATAGGTAGTGAGGGAAAAAAATACTTTTCAATGAATCTATATTTATAAGTATAGCTCAAAATACTTTGCAGCTTTTACTTCTTTCCTGCTATGGTATTTAAGGCTGCTCATAAAAAATTCTGTATTTTACTTTTGAAATAAAAATTATCTACAGTATGAGATGCTCCTTTTTGTAAATTTTCAACTTATTTTGTACAATAAAATTCATAAAATGAATATGGTGAAACATGCCAAAGCAATGCTGGCAAATATGTGTTATGTTTTTTAAGTCAGCTCACATAATATCTGATACTTATTTTACAAGAAAATTGTTTGAGCAGATTATCTCATTAACAATTGTATTGAAAATATAAAAAACAAGCAAGACTTTAATCGTAGGGCTTTCAAGGTTGTAGTCGTCGTATTAAATAGTCAAAAATTAATAATTTTATAATCATATAACGAAGAGTTTTGTCAAAAATCTCAAAGAAATTTCTCTTATTTAATTTAAATAAAAAAAATTTTCTTACAGTAAATCAGTTCAATTTATTTGTGACCGTTAAAGTTTCAAATATTTTTCTCGCGTCTATTAACATTTAGTATTTTCAGTAGTTGAATAAATAATTTTTCTACTTTTACATTTAATCTTCATCTGACGAATTTTCCGATTGATCGCTTTCTCCATCCATCAACAAAGCTTTCATTTCTACAGTTAGATCTTTCCTTTTTCTTTTATCAATTTTTCGTGTCCAAGACAGAAGAGGATCTGAGTTTAACAGTAAGCGA
>JAPYYV010008174.1:0-15661 GCA_030522625.1 Copidosoma aretas | reverse complement strand
GCTTGGTATGGAGCAGCGCGTATACATGTGTGGGTGTAATTTTAAAAATTATACACACACATACGTCAAATTAAAAATAGTATTAATGTTTATTTATTAATTTGACTGTAAGACCGATATAAATATTTATCTTGTTTCAACATTTACAGTCGACAAAAGTATTATTGGTGTTTATCCTGTTTTGATCATTCCACAGTTTAACAGATAATACTTTCAATTTGTTAATTTCTATGATTTCAGTTTCATGTTTTATCGTATCCTTAACATAGAATACAACACCATCAGCTTTATTAATATCAGCTTTATTCAACAAAATATTTAGTATACTGTTTAGATAGAATTTTCACAATATTATTCACATATTACATGACTGCATGATTACAAAATGATTTATAACATGCCACTTTCTAACATAAAGCCAGATAATGGATTTTACCTATAAATATCTTTTAAAATTATTTACAGGCGAAAGCTACTTGAATTAATTGCATATTCTTTTTCACCAACAACACAAATTTATTAACAAAATATTTCATAGAAAATAAGAAGACTGTAAAAGTGGCACTGAAAATACAATAAAAAATGGCTTATGTTACTCACAATATCTTTTTTAAAGGTCATTTGTAGGATACATGCTAAACATGATCAAGACAATGTAATTTAAAATAGTGAACGTTTATTCCATGATTTAAATTGTTTTCTTTAATCCTTTTCTTATTGACATCATCAATGTAATTAAATTAAGAAATCGTTTCACGATAAATGTGATATTTTTGGCTAGAAGAATCGCAGAAGGCTGCCACTGTCTAAAAAAATTTTTATTAAATTTGGTTCAATACATGTGTCGTATTTTAGGTGTATGGATAAAATTATTTCTTAACGATCATAACTTACTTTGCCATCTATCATACAAATTATGAAATCGAATTTAAGTACAAAATGACCATAGTTCTAGATTTTAAATTGTTGAACTGGTTTTTTATATATTGCTCCTCAAGCAAACATGTTTCCTTATTGTATTTTGTGTATTGTATTCTAATCAAACTACAATACTACTCATTGATACAGTTGGTGATAAAGGAAGCCTAGACCAACAATGACTTTATTTCAAAAATATAGATTTGTTAATAAAATGCCATATTATCCGATGTGATGGGCTACTTGTGGTTTTTACTGAAAATATAGCATTAATAAACTATTTTATCAATAATTGAAAATAAAAATCTTTATTTACATATGCAAAGAGATACAAACAAATTAGTCTTAGGCAGAAATATAAGCTACAATTATTTATAGTTTTATTAAAGTATTAAGAGTAAAAATCGTATGAACGGGAATGAGAAATTTTTTTTTCAATTCTCTAAAAATTGTTTGTCCTGCGTAATTATAACAGCAAATTTCATGTTTTTTTAAATATTCAGTTAATGATGTCTGGATTAAAATTATTAAATTTTTAATTTTTGTAATTAATAATATATACTACTTAATAGAACTGCTACAAATAAGTATGTCTTCGAAAGACTTTTTATATCGTCCAATATTTTATTTGCTTTTTAAAAGAAAAGCAGTGAAGAAGAATACATGGCCACTTACCAAAGATATGATGAAGTTACTCATCGTCACAAGTGATTCAATTGAAACTGACTGTTTTTCTGATGAAGATAGTAATTGATTCGGACTATTTTAATTAAACTATCATATTATGTATGTGTAAAGTAAGTGTAGAGTGTAAAATATTGTTCTTATTAAAATACACTTAAAAATTTTAAAGATAATGCTTAGTCATGTAAAGCACGGTTACTTTTAAATATTTTAGAGGATGTACTTTACTACTACCAAAACAAGTTTTTAGCATAATCCGATATTGAATTCGAACTAGCAATTAGTAGTAAGTGATTGCATAAGGTAATAATAAAATGATTCAATAATCATACTACGATTCAAAATGATAATCTAAAGTTACTGGCTGTGAATACTATTCTATTGTCTCTGAACTTTGCAAAAAAACTTTTTTTGTGAAACTAAATGGCCAATGTATAGATTAATTAAACTATCCCGCTGATTAAGATTAAAATTTATACTTAGGGGGCTAGAAAGCCATTTGAATGGTATCACACTTGATAAAAAAGTCAATGTTGCTAATACGTTATGATAAAAATACCGCTTGAACAAACTATTACGCAATTTCAACTTCAAACTCGAGTCTGGGATTCCAAAAAACTATTTAAATCGTACGTAACTTGATAAATAACTATTGTTATCTATTAGTTAATGCAAAGTAATTTTTTAAACAAATAATTATGCAATTTTTACTGAAAATTCGTATCCAGGATCCCCAAAAACCATGAGAATGCTACTAAATACGATAAAAAACCGAATGTTGTCAATTTGTTTTTGCGAAATTATTGTTTCAAAAAATAATTTAGCAATTGTGACTTTAAATTCGAATCTAGAATTCCCGTGAAAATGGTACTAAACTCGTTAAAACACCTGATTTTGCTATATTTTCGTTGCTAAATTATTGCTCTTACAACCTTTTTTGCAATTCGGACTTTGGATTCAAATTGAGGAGTCTAAAAAACTATTAAAATGCCACCAAACTCATTAAAACACGTAATTTTGCTATATTGTTATTGCGAAATTGTTGTTTTAATAATCAATTTTGCTATTTCGACTTAAATTTCGAATTCAGCAGCCTCAAAACCCCTGAAAACGATCCCTTTGCGGAAATCGTACGTCAATAGCTAGTATACCATCCATGTGATTGTTTGTTTTCATCATTTGCAGAGATTTGTGGAACTTTTAGCATCTGCCATTTAATGATAACTGAAAAATCAGTATTTTTTTTTTTTTTTTTTTTTTTTTTTTTTTTTTTTTTTTTTTTTTTTTTTTTTTTTTTTTTTTTTTTTTTTTTTTTTTTTTTTTCTTTTTTTTTTTTCCTCTATTCTTTTTTTTTTTTCTTTTTTCTTTCCTTTTTTTTTTTTTTTTTTTTTTTTTTTTAAGAATAAAAGAATTGAAATTTACTTTTGTTACACATTTTAAAGTTGGAAATAATAGAATCCTAAATTTACTTCCGGTATGCATTAAATTCACTTTCGTTACACATTTCAAAATCCACTTTTGTTACATGTTTTAGAGAGAGAGGAAATGTGGAAATAGTTAATTCTTTTTTCTTTATCTAATCCTTTATGCATATTTAAAGTGGGGGTCGGTGGGCGGAGTGCGCAGGGGGTAAAGCCACATTTGTATACATCTCAATATATATATATGTAGTGATAAGGACGAAATTATTTCGGCCCCTCTCACTACCCCCCTCACCTTCCTCCGCCTCCCTCAATTCACGGGTGAATTCGTTCTATTTTTACGTAATTTGCATGATCGTCATTTTTTGTAGCCCCCCTCGCCTCCTCCCCCTCACCACCCCTTCGCCTGCCTCAGAAATTCGATCGTTTTCTCCGTGAGTCCACGTGAAAAATCATTTTTCTAATTTTTCAGTGCCCCCCTTCCGCCCACCTTACCTCCCTCACCCCCTCCTCACCAGTCCTCGCCCCCCTCCAGAACTCATAAACTTTTCAGGTTTCCACCAGCCCCGCCTCAAATAATTAGAAAATTTTCAGGTTTTGACCAGTCCCCCTTGAAAGCTTATAAATTTTTCACATTAAAATTAGAATCCCTTATCTTAAACATAAAAATTTATCATTTATTATTATGTAGTCAAGCAGTTAAATATATATTTATTTTGATGAATCTTTAAGCAATTATCATACAATTTAAAACAATATATGAATTTAAAAATTTAAGCAATTATTGTTTAAATAATTTTGCACTCCACATTGTGGTAATCATTCAGCAGCGCTTTTTTTATAGTGGTTTCCCCATCTGTCTTGGTAGCATAAGCATTATACTAGCTTAAAGTAACTTTAGTTATTGTACGACAAACGTTACTTTATAGTTTTTTTATACCACTTTATTGATACCAAGATAAGTAGGCCTACTCCACTTTTTAATTCTGATTTAAATTAAAAAAAATTTTAAACGAATTTTATTATATAGTACTATAATTAATTATAAATTTAATATTTAAATACGATCATTAAAAATTTCCTCCTAAACAATATTGTCAATACTATTGTTATCATTTGAGTGCGATTGTATAAATACATTATTTGGAGTTTTGCATCTGGACAATGCTACATATAATTGTCCATGAGAAAATAACGGCTTATTCAAGTGAAGACCTATTTTATCAAAACTCTGACCTTGAGATTTATTTAGAGTGATTGCAAATGCTAACACTATTGGAAAGTGATTTCTATATGAATCGAAAGGTAAAGAAGTATTGTTTCCGAAACATAATGTGATTCTGGGTAAAAAAACTTTATTTCCATGTTTTTCACCTGTAATAATTTCAACTTCAATGTTAAATTTAAATAATTTGGTTATTTTTTATCGCGTTCCATTAAAAAGTCCATCATTAAAAATTATATTTCTTATCAACATAACGATTGCTCCTTTTTTTAAATTCAGTTCATGCGGGGGAAGACCTCCTCGAATGTTATTTAAAACTTCTATGGAAAAATTAATATAAATATCATCATCATATTTATCAACTCCTTTGTATATTGCTTTGTCAATACTGTAATACGTTATTTCGTTTCCTTCTATATGATTTAAAATTGTATTATTTAAAAAAATGGTGTATTCATTATAAGTAGTTAATATAGAACTATTTATATTTGAATTAAAATTTTTATCAAATATTTTGAAGCAAACGACTGTTGTTATTCAACTGTCTGGAAAATTAAATTTTTTTATTGTTCCGTTTTCAATATTCAACAACATGTCAGAAAAATTTTAATCCATTGATCGAGTATTCGTATTTGAATGAAAAATTTCGAATAATCTCCATAAATATAATGATTTTATTGTTTATTTGATTATTACTATTTTTTATCTCCTCTAATACTATTAATTTTCCTCCAAAAGGTTTGTCATTGTTACATTAATCTCTCAAAGTTTTGTCAACAGTTTCTAATGCTTTCTTCGGTATCATTTACGCTTCGTCTTATATAATTATTTCAACTTCTCATAATTTTTTTTTAACTAAATCGAATTTCAATAATGAACTTTCAATATTATTCAAATCCAACAGTAATTTGAAAGTTATATGACTTGTCATACCTTTTCGAAGCAGAATTGACGCAATAACTGTCCACACCATAAATATAATTTTTTGTTTTTTTTAAATTAAATAATAAATTATAGTTTTGTAAAAAAATTTTTTTCCAGATCATCCTTGACAATCAATTAAACAAATCTTGTTACTTCCATTAATTATACATCTAAATATATAGTTTTGAGCTTCATTCAATGTAGGGTAGAAATCAATAAACATTTTTTTACTGTATTCAATTTCTTTACAATCGTTTTCCACATCTAAAATACAATTTTCTTGAATAGGTAAACGGAAGTTTTCACAAGACTTATTTTCTGATTCAAAAATACTGTGTATATGTAAAAGAGCTTGATTTATTTTATTTTTAACGAAATCTTCAGTAAATTTTAATTCATATTATCCCCATGTATCATCACCTTGAATTTTTTTTTGTAAGTAAAAACAATGCAAAAAATTTTCTTAATTGATTCGGTAGCATAATAACACTTGCTTCTTTAAAAATGTTTAAAATTTCTAAATCATGTTCGATAAGACCCATACTTATTGCTGTTTCTTTGAAACTGCTGTATAATTTTCCTTCGTAATTTTTCAAATCTTTAAATGATGTACAACCTTTTTTTTATTTATTAATAATTATAGAAAAAAATCTTTTTGGGTCTTTTGGAGAAATAACATTTATTGTACCGATTGCATTATGTTTCCTAGAACGTCGTCGTTGTTCCCATTGTTTCTTTGCTTTATTGAAAATATAATATTCAGGAATGTTTACGTACTCTAAATTTTTAGCAAAATCACCTATTTTATTCAGTTTGAACCATTCTTTTAGTTGTGTTATATAATTATCTACAGATTTAGAAATTTTTCTTTCTTCAAATACGATTTTTTGTTTATTTCTAAGATAAATGGGCAAATTAACTACTCTATGGCTCCTACCGCAAATAGGATATACTTGTAAGCGCCATTCTGCTTCCAATAGACCCAAATAACGTGCATTAATATACTGTTTAATTTCAGTGTAAACTTCATTTTTAGCGTTTGATTCTTTTTGTATTTTACAAAATGCTCAATCGTTTCCTTTACGAATATAATCGTATATATGTATTTTATACTTTGTATTGATGCACAGTACTCAACATTTATATGACAATTATATTTAATCAATAAAAATTATTGTACGGTACAAGCATTAAATTAATAACTAAAATTTGTTCATTACTATTGTTTATTTCATATATTTTTTGATCCAAAATATTATTTCTTCTATGTTCTAGATAACCATTTTTTTCATAGATGTACGATCACTAAAGTTTTTTTTGGAAAATAATTTTTACAAGTTTTCTTATTTTTATTTAAACATCCCTAATTAAAATCAGAAAGATTAACACAACAATTTCTTTTACATGCTTATATTATGATTGAAAGTAATAGGATGAACTTTTTGAGAAATAATCAAATAAATTTACGTCTTGAATGTTATCAATGTTGATTAAATCATATTATCAATAGTTTATCAAATATCACACAAAATTTTGAAAAAAAAAAACATAAAATTGGAAATCTTTTTATTTTACCTCCAACATATGTAGGCGGACCACGATACATGCAACATAATGATCAATATGCAATGGCAATTATGAGAAAATGTGGTAGACCAGATTTTTGATAACTGTTACATGCAATCTCAAATAGAAAGAATTGATTAATGTATTTAAAGGCTTTCCTAAAAACACTACCCTATGACATACCAAATATATCAGTAAGATTGTTTCATACAAAGTTACAATTTATAGTTGCATGAACAAATGTATGTCCCAGCCTCCCTTCACCCGCTCCCCCCCTAAAATCACATAGTTATTCGTTCATTTTTACGTGGTACTTAACCTAATTTTTTTGGCTTAGCTCCTCCGTGCTCCCACTTAGCTCCCCTTTGGCTCCCCACAGCTTCCCCTCCACCTCCGCCTCGTGTCCTCCTCAGCTCCCCCTCATAGTTTCATAACCGATTCTACAATACACAAATACAAAACTTAATTATAAGTTCAGGCATTTGAATTCATTCTCTATCCACATGTTTTAAGATTAAAATTATATTAATTGTGTGCAAACCATAATTGTGATGTAGTCTAGCAAACTATATCCGAGCAGTGATATGCAAAGATATCCCAATCGGAATTTTTTTTTTTTTTTTACAAAATATGATTAGCAATATATTTTCGTGTATTATACTTACTATACAGGTGCATTATACTTTTAATCATAGTTGTAAATAGACAAGGTTTGCTGGATAGCACATGCTTTTGACAAGAGTAAAAACCAAACATATTTTAGGGCAATAAAGCTCCAAATTTGTCAAAAAGAGAACACGTATTTTAATACAGTGTCCTACTACGTAAAAAATAACCGACATGGGTGTACTAAGACAGGAAATAAAAAAAGTGACCGTCAGTGACACAGCTGATGAAACAGATACTTACCCGAAATCCGTACACTTAAGATTAATACTAAATTTAGATAAATCAAAACTCACGCTCATCAAACCACATCACCAAATAAAATCACCCGATTACAATGTTCAATAATAAATAATTTCTCCACAAGTTTATAATCATTTTAAAAAAAAGCATAGATATAATTTTCTAGCTCCCCCAACCAAAAAACCCAATGTACTTTAACATAATATTCAAAGGGAAAACAAATATTTAAAGCCAAAAATATTTATTGTTTTTATCACTAGCCCGATCAGAAATCGTAAGTAGGCGATAGCTTGGCCCTACCTAGGGAGCCTAGGTAACCTACCAAGGCCCTAGCGTGGCTAATGTATAGTTTTAAACGGGGGGTCAGCTAGGCCATACCTAGGCAGCCTCGATAACCTCAAAAATAAGGCGACGATGGATTGAATAAATCAGTGGAATAAGTTAATGATCGACTTTTATGACATCCTTTGCCTATTCCATGTGTTTCTTTATTCACACTATAGCTAGATAATGTCCTATATGTCATATTGTTACATCGTTAGCAACTCTTGTACGTTTTCGGGAGATATGCACTTTTATCTAAATTTATGGTTTCAAGCATTATGCTTCACTCGTTTTCTTATTTAAAGAATAATAATAAACTTAAATTCCCTTTGCATACTAGATATTCAATGAGGAATCATTGTTGTATTCACGCGAATGAACCAGTAAAATACATAGTATAAGTGCGAGAGGAACGGCCGCATTATCATGTCCTTCTCGCACTCGTACTGAGAGCACATGGCCATCAGTGTTGACAGCGTAAGCACAACGGATCTTAAGTACATGAGAATGAACGAGATAAAAGATACCTAGCTAGGCACGAGCTCGCACCAACCTCACGCCCCGTTTCACGCGTACCTAGGCCCTACCTAGGCCTTACCTTGCCAACTAGGCAGCCTAGTTAGGATTTCCGATCGGGTGGTTATTAAGGCTTGATTAAGTACCTACAACCAAATAACCAAATACACTTGCACGCTCATAATGTTTATTGATATATCATGTCTTCACTAATTTAGAGTATAAACAGAATATTTTATTCGATTTCGAAATAAATAATATGCTACGATAACAATTCTTACAGGAATGGGTTAGACCTTTCGATACATTCAGATGGTGCAAAAATAAACCGGATTTTGCAAACCAAAATAGTGCTGAAATCTAACAAATTATATCTTAACAGTTATAAGCTAAGATTTCCTAATTGCATTCAATGTTTTTTTAATACAAAAATATCATGAGCAATGTAATAATGTGTATTTTACTCACTGTTTAGGTGTATTAAACTTTAAATTATAATGTAAATAGACAAGGTTGGCTGAATAGCAAATGCTTCTGACAACATATAAAAATAATCACATTTTATGACAGCTGATCTCGATATTTGAGAAAAAAAAGAAATTTTTCTTCATACAATGTTCTTCTACTACGTCAAGAATAACTAATTTGGCTCTTCTGGGCAGGAAATAAAACACGTTAACGTCTGTTATCACGCTGATTAAACACATATTGAATGACCCGTAAAATTCAGCAAAACACGGAATCCAACTAAAGTAAAAACCAAGAACCTAAGATTAAACAACCGAATAGATTTGCCCGCTCAAACTGTTTATTAATTAATATTTTATTTAGTAATTTAAAATTTAAGCAGTAGTCTATTCTGTTTTGGGATAACGTACATAGTATAATCATACATTATTACAAAAATCGGACAGATCAGCCAAAAAGTTTCTGTTTACATAGTTTATTAATATCTTGCTCTTCCTATATAGTTACACATAGTTTTCTATTTTATACCAATTAAGATTAAAATATCTAAAAAAAATTATAATTTACGCTATATATAAAAAATATATAAAATATGTAAATGACTTTATCAATGTCTATTTCAATTATTAAATGACAAAATAATGAAAAATACGATCATTTTAGTATATAAAATAAAATACAGTAACATTCGCCCCTTAAAGAAATTTTTGAACAAATTGAAACTTTAATGTTTTTTAAGTTGCAAATTCCATTGTTCGTGAACTATCCAGCGGAACAAGTAAAGTTGTCCGTCAAGCGTGGCTGACCCATGTCAACGTGTTTATTTCCTTGTCATTTACGCATTTCTTGCTCTCCCACTCTATTAGTATTGCTTTTTTCATTCGTGTTAATTTTAATTTTAAAAACTGTGGCAAATTTGACAGAAACGACATAAAGTTTAAAGACATATTTCAACACAAAGAAAGGTTTTTTAGCAAAAAATAATCGCACCATCATGAAAAGCAGGTCAAAATCTATCGATTTTTATTATTTTAATGTGTTTTTTAGATTTGTCCCAATCCGTACGAGGGAGTTGAACACAGTGTGCTTGAGCAAAGAATGCGCCTCACACGCGAGGGGGCCCGATCTCGCTGGACACTCTTATATATGGAAGCAGGAGGCGGGCAAGGTAGGCGTGGATTTTAAAATGAGAAAGAAAAGAAATATAGGAAAAAATAGATTCAGATTAACAACTATCATGTTCGGTTTAAGTGCAAGCCTACCAGGATATATATGACAAATTAAGGTGGGAAGAGTTATCCTAGAAATAGGCATAAGAAAATGGTAATAAATTTACTTTTTGCACATAACAAAAATACAAAAATATACAAGAGCAGGTAGCCTCAATAATGACTAATCGAAGAATTAACGGACTTAATCAATAAAAATAATACAAAATACGCAAAAAAAAAAAATAAAGTTATTCATGAAAAAGTGAAGAATTGGAAAACGATAGGATTTATAAAAAAAACAACGAAAAAAATTAACTTGAAAAAATCAAAGATAGTTTTATAAAGGAAAGAAAGACTTTTATCAATCAGAAAATATGAAAAAAATATATGGTAATTGATATTTCTATCATCTGTTAAATGTAAAAAAAAAAAGCAGAGAGAAAAATAAAGCAAAAATAATTAGATATAGGTGATTTTAGAAGTTTGTAAGTGATAAACTATAGGATCAGCAAAAAAAGAAAAAATATAAGAAGCTCACATTGCTATGTAAAAAGGAAAAAAAAACATCAAATGAAATAATAATAATATCAGTCAGAAATATAAGATAAAAAAATAATGGAGAGATATGCTGGAGGAAGCTAATTCATATGAAAATACATGATATTTATGTAGGTCAGTAAGGCACTACAGTAAAGATTGAAAGTTCACAAATATGTTATGCGTTATAAATTATGATAATATGTAAATGTAAAAAGAAATTATGAAAAATTGTAGTATGTACAATCAATTACAAAATTAACTAAATTGAAAATAATGTAAGCACTAATATAAGAGGATAAAAATTTTGAATAGTTATGAAACAAACAAAGTGAATGAAGAAGTTTATAAAAATCTATATATGACATGAATAAAAAATAAAATGAACAATTAAAATTTATAAATATTTAGAAAAAATTTCAAAATGATACATTATTATAAACTTATATCGATAATCAATTCTAAAATGACCAAAGATAATAAACAAAGGCTCATAACTATTTCTGTAATAATAATGATTTCGTCAATATTGTATTTATAAACATATTAATCAGAATTAACCTTAAATACCAATTAAAGTCATTATTAGTAATCAATTATCAACAATTATTTGATAAATCAGTAAACTAATCTCATGTATTGACTATATCTGTTCAAATTTTTAGCGAATTTTTATGGGATCACTTTGGTTATCTATGATTGTACACTTTTTCATTTATTTTTTAGACATGAGAATACAAGTATCGAAATTTGGAGGTTGGCGTGCGGAGTGCGCAGGGGGACGAAGCCCTATTAGTGTATATATACTAGAAGGGTATATATATAGTGATGGGGATCAAATATCTTTCGCCCCTTCTCCCCCCCCCCCCCCCCCCTCAAATCACGGGTGAATTCGTTATATTTTTACGTGTTTTAAGTAATGGTCATTTATTTGAGTCCCCCTCAACCCCCCTTACCCCCTCATCCCCCTCCGGCTCCCCTCGAAAAATCGATCATTTTCTTCGTGATTTCACGTAAAAATCATTTTTCCAATCGCTCGCTGGCCCACCCTCAGCCCCCCTCAAACCCCCCTCACCACCCGTAAGAACTTAGAAATTTTTTAGGATTTGTTGACCCCTCCTCAAAAACTTAAAAATTTTCACCAAAGGCTCATTTTCATAGACGATGATGACCGAATTTACGCAAAACACACTGTATTTCCGAACTCTACCGAAAACAGACGAATAATTCCGATTAAAGACGAATCACCTCTCGATAGCCCTTTAACATCGTCGAATATTGCTGAAAATAACCCGATGCAGCCAAAGCTGATCCTTTACATCCACTTAGAATTTTTTATTTTTCCTGCACAACTAATTTAATAAATAGACAGATGCAGAACAATAAAACGGACCGTTAGTGACTAGAGTTATGAAAAGATAACGGCAGAACCTTACGCTCTAGCTCAATACGAAATAAAAATATTATACAACTCAAGTACCTATAACCAAATAACCAAACACTTTCTCACGCTCGTAAGGTAAAGGTACGTTTTATGTGCCAGTTACTCGACGACGTTTTAATTATCCATCGATTTTGAAAAAAAAAAATAACAGTTACCATTAATGTTTTGGCACCATTTGAAGCGCTAGACTCTAGAGAACAAATTTCTACCGCGGAAATGATAAAAAAGAGTTTACAAAAAAAATTGAAGTGAATAAAAAGCCGAGTCATTTTTTGTATACATTATGGGCTTTCTTTTTTTTACTTTCTCCACCTGGCCCATAATGTATGTCCATATTATGTCACGTAAAAAATTACTCATACAAAAAAAACAAAATTATATATGGTAAATTTCATACATTTTTACACTATAAAAGTAAACAAATTTGTACCTGTGAATAAAAAATATCTTTTTACTAAGCTTAACTTACTTATTTTTATACAAATAACAATTAAAGTTATTTTAAACTTAGGCAAAATTATTTGGTTTCTATGGCTCGGTTTTACATCTTATATCATTTCATTCCTTTAATCTGTCGTCAGTAGCTTTTGTCGCTTCTTTGACTTTTTTTATTCCCTTCTTTTTTTCATCCAACAATTTTTCCCTTTTTGCTTGACGTCTCTTTTTTTTCTTGTTTCTCGAATTCCTTTTTTTTCTGATTTTCTTTTTGAATACCCAAGTCCTGAAACTTATTTGACGCTGCAGCTGACGTACCATCTTAGGCCTTTTAAGATTTTAAAGATTTTCTTTTTTTTTTTTAGATAAATAATTCTTTAATGATTTTTCCACTCCACCTTGCGGTAATCATTCAGGAGCAATTTTTTCACAGTGGTTTCCCCATTTATCTTGGTAGCATAAGAATCATTTTAGCTTAGAGTAACCTCAGGCATCGTATGACAAATGTTACTTTATCGGCTTTTTTATAACACTTTAATGATACCAAGTAAACAGGCATAGTCCACTTTTAGAGTCTCATTCAAATTGAAATTTTTTTTTTTAAATTAAAAAACAATAAATATTTTAAAATAAATCAAATTATTAATTGTCATCATCAATAAAAATTTCTTCCCAAACAATATTATCAATTATATTGTTATCAAACGACTGTAATTGTATGTATTTATTTTCTGTACATTTGCATCTGGACAATGCTACTTATAATTGTCCATGAGCAAATAATGGATTGTTGAACTAAAGACCTATTTCATCAAAACTCTGACCTTAAGAATTATTTATAGTCATCGCGAATGCGAATACTATTGGAAATTGATTCCTGTGTAAATCGAAAGGTAAAGAAGTATTATTTCTCGAAGATACAGTTATTTTAGGTATAAAAACTTCACTTCAGACTTTTTCACCTGTAATAATTTCAACTTCAAAATTAAATTTACATAATTTATTTATTTTTAATCTCTTACCATTACAAAGTCCATCATTAATATTTAAATTTCTTATCAACATAACTATCGCTCCTATTTTCAAATTTAGTTTATGCAGTGGAAGACCTTCCCGAATGTCATTTAATACTTCTATTGGAAAATTAATATGAATATTATCATCAGATTTATCAACTTCTTTGTATGTTGCTTTGTCTACACTGTAATACGTTACTTTTTTTCCTTTCATATTATTTAAAATTTTATTATTCAAAAAAATGGTGTACACATTATGAGTAGTTAATATCGCACTATTTATATTTAAATTTAAATTTTTTTCAAATATTTTCGAGCAAACGTCTGGAGTTATCCAATTATCTGAAATTTTGAATTTTTTAATTATTCCGTTTCCAATATTTGACAACATTTTCGATAAATTTACATTAATTGATCGAATATTTCTATTTAATTTAAAAATTTTGAATAATCTCCATAAATATGATGATTTTATTGTTTTGTTTATTATTATGCTTCTATCAATATTTTTAATAACTGGTAAAATTTGACGGAAATCTCCGACTAAAACGAATAATTGACCTCTAAAAGGTTTGTCATTATTACATAAATTTTTTAAAGTTTTCTCAACAATTTCTAAGGCTTTCTTCGGTATCATGGAAGCTTTATCCCATATAATTAGATCAACTTCTCTTAATTTTTTTCAGTCCAATTCAAATTCTAAAAATAAGCTTTCAATATTATTTGAATCTAATGGTAATTTAAAAGTTCTATGACTTGTCATACCTTTTAGAAGAAGAATTGGCGCAGTACCGGTTCAAGCCACCAATATAATTTTAAATTTTGTTGATATAATAAAGCAAATCATGGTTTTGTATAAAAATGTATTTCCATATCCTCCTGGACCATCGATAAAAAAATCTTATTATTTCCATTACAAATACATTTAAAAATATATTTTTGTTCCTCGTTTAATTTAGGATACAAATCATTAAAAATTTTTTTACTGTATTCAATTTCTTTATTATTGTTTTTTATATTTAAAACAATATTTTCTGGAATAGGTAGATTAAAGTTTTTACAAGACTTATTTTCTTATTCAAAAATACTGTTCAATTGAAAAAAGCTTGATTTTTTTTATTTTCTACACAATCTTCCATAAATTTTTCTTCATATTTTTTCCATGTTTCATCACCTTAAATGTGTTCTGCAAGTAAAAACCATGCGAAAATTTTTCTCAATTGATTTGATATCATAATAACACTTGCTTCTTCAAAAATATTAAAAATTTGTAAGTCATGTTCAATAAGACCCATACATATTACAGTTTCTTTCAAAGTGTCGTATAGTTTACCTACGTATGTTTTTAAATCTTTCAATGATGTACAGCCATTACTTTTCTTTGATATCAATTTCATGAAAAATCATTCTTGGTCTTTTGGAGAAATAACATTCAATCTACCTAGTGCATGATGTTCCTCACAACGTTGTCGCTTTTCCCATTGTTTCTTTTTTTTATTTAAAATATAATGTTTAGAAATATGTACATACTTCAAACTTTGAGCAAAATCATATATTTTATTCAATTAAAACCATTCTGTTAGTTGTGTTATCATAATCATCTACACATTCAGAAATTTTCGATTCTTCGAATCCTATTTTTTGTTCATTTTCAAGATGAATGGGCAAATTAACTACGCTATCGCTTCTACCGCAAATAGCATATTCTAGTAAGCGCCATGCTGCTTCCATTGGACCTAAATAACGTGCATCAATATACTGTTTTATTCCATCGTAAACTTCAATTTCAGGATTAATTTTCTTTTGTATTTTACAAAATGCTTTATCATTTCCTTTATGAATATAATTATATATATGTATATATTTTATACTCTGTATTGATGCACAGTATTCAACATTTATATGACAAATATATTTCATCAATAAAAATTAATCATACGGTACAACCATTGATTTATCGACTAAAATTTTTTCATTACTATTTTTTATTCTATATATATTTTTATCTGAAATATTATTTTTTCTTCTGTATTCTGGATAACAATTTTTTTTTATAGATGTAT
>JAPYYV010008173.1:0-12821 GCA_030522625.1 Copidosoma aretas | reverse complement strand
TGGGTGTAATTTTAAAAATTACACACACACATACGTCAAATTAAAAATAATATTAATGTTTATTTATTAATGTGACTGTAAGACCAATATAAATATTTGCCTTGTTTCAACATTTTTAGTCGACAAAAGTATTATTGGTGTTTAAACTTAAAGAGAAATTAGAAAATCTATAGTATATTGATTTTCATCGTCAAAATCAGAAATGATAAATAAAAATTCAACAGCAGCTAACAGACAGCATCTCCTCTTCGTGAATGTAAGAGTTTTATTAATATGTACATAGTCATATAAAACTATTTTTATTTCTTTGTCGATTTTATAGATTATTTTAACCTTTTCTTACATATTTTATTAATATTTTATTAAACCAAATAATAATAACGTTTTACACATATTCTCATAATCTATATTTGTCATTAATATTGTTTCTTCATTATCTATTTCAATTTCATATTATTATCTTCCAATCAGTCTCAAGTCTTTGGTTCCTTAACCGTTTGTCTCTTCATATCACTTTATTTTATTTTAGTAATTTTTCGGCTTTGAATTTTTTTTTTTTTCATTTCCTTATTCTTAGATAAAATATATTATATGATTTTTCTTCGTTATTTTGCGGTAATCATGTAAGAGCACTTTTAAAAAATTTTAAGTTTCCGATTAATCATCTTAAAAGACTAACAAAGTTGTTAAGTCGATAAAATTGGAGTCTGTTGGAAATTTGAAAAAATAGTTTTAATGTAATAAATGAGTCCAATCCTGTGATATACGCTCACCATGTGTATCAATACATAATACTATATATGATTTTCTCTTGTTAAGTAATATGAGTCAATGAATGAAAAAAAAATTGGGTGCGTCACGTGACACACCGCAGAAGTAAGAAATTCGATGGTTATGAAATATGTACGTATGTCTTAAAAGATAGAGCAAGAAAGAGCGAGTAAGTGATGAAGAGGAGATAAAAGTCATGTGCGTAAATGGCTTAACAAATAAAAAAACTATACATGAAATGCAATTAATTTATTTTGAAACAAAAGCAACTTAGAAACGTTAGATTTTTTTATGATATGTTGTTTCTAAAGTTATTGTGCTGTAATTTTTTTCGAAATTTTTACCAATTTTTTACCAAGATACACCCAAAATTAGGATAATTAAGGTTATGTCGTAACGTCGACTAAAACCTTTCTATTCGTCGGACTCTGTGTTTATTTACCCTGCTGGAAACCTGTCAAAATTTTTACTTCTGGTTATTCTTGCTTTTCCGTCTAGATATAGCGTTTATTATGTTTTTAAGTGTTATATAGTTCTAAAATTATTTTAGAATGATTTGTACGTGCTCGTATGCATATCTTTAACGTGCTGTAATTTTTTCGAAATTTTTCACTACTTTTACACCATGATATACCCAAAATTAGAAAATTCAGTTTATGTCGTAACGTCGACTAAAACTTCTTTGTTTGTCTGCCTTGATGTTTATTTGCTCTTTAGGAAACCTGTAAAAGATGTTATTTTTGGTTCATTTTGCTTTTCCGTCGAAATACAACGTTTTTTTTTGTTTTTTAAGGGTTACGTTATTCTTAAATTATTTTAGAATTATTTGTACGTGTTGACATTAATTTTTTTGACGTTATGTAATTTTATTTGAAATTTTTTACCACTTTTTTATTAAAATATGCATGAAATAAAGAAAACAGGTCATGTTGTAACGTCGACCAAAACCTCTTTATTGATCCGCCTTGATGTTTATGTACCGTTCAGAAAATCCATAAAAACTGCTATTTTTAGCCAGTCCGGCTTCCTGTTAAAGATATTGCGTATTTTCGAATAATGCGAGGTTATGCGTGCACAAGACCGTATATAATTATATCTGCACGATTGTCATGATTTCCTAAACATGCTTTAATTGTTCCAAAAATTGTGTATCTTTATTCGATATACATACATCCAAACCACTGACAAGTTAGGTAATGTTTCTACATCAACCAACACCTCCCTATTTATGCTTTGCGATGATTTTTTTGCCCTTTAGAAAACCATAAGAATTTTATTTTTTTCTATTTTTCTTTCTTTTCAAGACATCGCGTATTTTTAAATAGTTTGAGGTTAAGTCATAATGCTAACCCGTTAAAAAAATATCGGGCATCTGCATCGATCTGCCGAGCTTGTAAAAATTTTTGGTAATTGTTTACTACATTTTAATAAAAATA
This sequence comes from Copidosoma aretas, assembly GCA_030522625.1. Classification (NCBI taxonomy): domain Eukaryota; kingdom Metazoa; phylum Arthropoda; class Insecta; order Hymenoptera; family Encyrtidae; genus Copidosoma; species Copidosoma aretas. The sequence continues at coordinate 10,614 of JAPYYV010008173.1, read as the reverse complement.
CTAACTAGCCTTTTCATGTGTGTATTATACACACATACATGCGCGCACTCTTACACACATTTACATACACATACGCACAAATATACATAAGTACACATACACACACACACACACACACACACACACACACACACACACAGACAGACATACACTAAACACAAGGTATACATAATACACTATACATTGACTGTATGTATACGTTACGAATCTTAAGGCGAACAGTAAAACTCGAGCGGTCACCGATCCACTTATGTTGCTTAACTTCCAAATTGCAGTGTATGTAGAAATGTACTTACGTACTCACGTTCTTGCCGTTTTGGTCCCTAACTGGACGTGTCTAAATAAGTTATCACTTCAAAAATGCTAATGGGTAATTAATAAATAAAACAATATTGTATGTATTGCCTTTTAATTTATGTCAAAAATTCTGCGTACATACATACAGACATCTTTACATTTATGGAGCCGATCTCACAGACATACGAACATTAATAAAATTATACGAAGCCAAACAAAAATACTCACACATACGTAGGTACATACATTTATTCGTTCATAATGGAAAAAAATACCTAAAAACATATATTTACACAGGAACACATAAATACATATTTATGTACCTACATACGTACAGAGATAAATGCATACACACATATATATATATATGTGTGTGTGTGTGTGTATACACATGTATGCATACTTATATCATACATAGATACAAGCATTCGTACATGCGTACACATTCATATTTGAACAGACGTTCATATATACATTTATATACTGAAAAATATCTTGCACGCATAGACCGTAATGGCATGTAATGCAGGAGCTTTGAATGTGTTTGCTAAAGCGTCACACATGAGTTGTATGACAGGGGGCACCCAAAAGTATTTAATGCTGTGATCACGAGGCTCAAGGGATAACAGCTCAAAATTGGCAGTCTAAGACTGCCAGTTCTCGGTTTGACTTTGCTTGTAGATTTGATGTATATATAACGTGTATTAGTAGGAGCTCTCGCTCGCAACTAACACGAGCGTTTCCATCATCAAATATATATTAGGTTCTTCGCTGAATAAATCAAGGTGTGTAAATAGTGTTATCGTCAAAAAATATAGTGAACTTTATTTATTTTACTGTCTTTTGTTCGAAAAAGAAATATATTTGTATAAAGTACCCGCAGCAGTTGCATTATGACAATGAGTGTATGTTGAGTATAAGTGCAGCTAATAGTTAGATGTTGATTCCCTGCAGTAAAGTAATACATGTAATAGAGAACTGGCTCTCAGTAGGATATAATACAATAATACCTCCCATCGCTAGAGTAATCTCAGCGCATCTAAATCAATATGATCAATTACTGAAAAATTGATTGAGAAATAAAATGTTTCCGAAGAGTAACTCTTATGGTATCATTCAAATCGATGTCACGTGATGGTGACGTAGGAACCTCCGGATTTTTAGAGGTTTATTGCCTTACAGTTGCATGACGTCAAACATTGAGTCAAGACGTCATTTTCCCATATTTGATTACGCTTTGCCCGAAACTTAAAGCAGACTATGAGAGTAAGTTACTGAGCATATGTATAACTTAAAAATATTTTATTGACAATGATCAGAATCCTTCAAGCAACGTAATGAAATCTATCAAAAGTTAATACGTGTTTTGAGGTAATATTATTCTCAATGTGTGGTAGATCACCATTCGGTGATTCGTGGTGTTGAAGATAATAAGGTTAGTTCGGTTTTTGACTAACATATGGAAACCGAACAAATCCTAGAATATTCAGAAGTTCTAACGTCATACTATGTGACATTAGTTTGAATATGACTGAAAATTTCAATAAATTATTATAATTTTATTACACTATATAGAAAAAAACTTTCTTATACGAATACTCTGTGCACCACCTACTATCGATAAAAAAATATTTTAGAAAACAGGCCAGTTCTATTGTCTTATACTGCATGAATATCATTTGCTGTTTATAATTTGTGAAGTAATTAACACGCATATACAACAGAATTTAATTATCTGCTAAATATCTAATTACTATCGGAAACGTGGTAGATTCATCCGACAATTCTAGAGTTTTATCCTTCAAATAAGCAAAACAATTTTTTATTTGTTTTTTAATACTTAGGATACCTTTTTGTTTCCAATGGCTGTGTAAAGTCATAAAAAAATCCCTGACGATTAATTTTTAAGTATAAACTGATATAAAATTGCTCGTCTCCGACCTATGTGGCTGTATCGCAAAAAAGTTCATCTGTCAGATGGCACGTCCGTGTCTGAGCGATAATGGTGTCTTTGACGCGTAAAAGTATACCTATACACACGATTCCCATACTGTACCTATGTACATTATACACGTCGACAACTACGTTATAGATATACTTTTACACGTAAAAGACGCTATTATCGCTTAGGCGCAGTAAGGGCACAACTTTTGCGATACTGTCTTATTCGAAAAGTCATCTTAGCAGCGCGGGCGGAAATAATGATGCGTACAGATGCAGTTTTATTTGCAATACGAAGGATAATACAGGTAGAATACATATCGAGCATCATTATACTCACCTAATATAAGTAGTTGGTTTTCGATCTAAATATCACTTCTCTTCTAGACAATATTTTTAGAACGAAGTTCTTATGGCACGTTTTGCTGGTGAGTAGACTGGAAAATATAAAAACGCATTACATGCGTGCTTGTATACGTTGCTAAGTAATCATTTTAGAATAAAATAGAAAAGAACATAATAGTAATTATGTCGGATATAGAGTTATGGTCCATGATGGAAGAGACATACATGCACATTACTGGCGTGGTGAACAGGCGGGCAGGCAGGCTAGTGTAGTGGGTGGAGAAGTGAAAGAAAGAGAGTTAAAGCGCGTGCACACGTCTGCGTCCACACACACATATGTATAAGTTCTTTGTTTTTTCTCGACAGAAATGCACAGTAGGCCCAAAATAACTAATATTACGAGTCTCAAAGGATGCAGCAACAACCAAGCGCACAAATATTTGTTATCACATGTTATCATATAACCTCAATATTTTTCTAGTATTGCTAAATCTTTATAAAATGAAGGTAACCAATTTAAAACCGTTAGTGCCCGAAGGTGGACATTAAAAATCACGATTTTTGACCTTTTTTGCGTTATAACTCCGCAGTAAATAGTTTTACGATAATTTAACTTGCGTAAATCTTTGAGAAATTTATTGATAAGCAAACTACTTTCGACTGAATTTGCAATCCAGGAAAAAAATTATAAGCGAAGGTATAATATAATTATTGATTAAAATATATTACGTATTTTCAACAGAAATTCACTTACTAAATGTCTTGTCTACAAGATTATATATCACTATAAGTTTATATAATATAAAAGAAAAACAACACGTGTCTTTGTTAGCGTAAATAGAAATTTTTGTTTCTTTTTCGGGGTTTTGTCCCTGCAGAGAGGTAAGGCATCGACGGCGTGCGGCGGTGCTAATGGTTTAGTGAGTGACGCATATTCTTATATTTTTTGAAACTATTGTTTAAAAATCCTTATATGTATTTGTCTTTAAATAGTCTTTACGACAATGTATGTGTCTCCCCGTTACTTTCCTTTAATTTTAAGGCTCGTACGTATGCTGTGAGAGCAGATGAGCTCTCTCTCTTGCTTTGGTGATCAAGCGAGCAGGACGCTCCTACGAAGCCGTCGCTGCTTAATCCTCGTTTCTGGCAGAGGACAAATTTTCTGCTCTACCATCATTTTCCTCTAGTTATTTTAGGGCCGATTCGCCATCATCAAGTTGATTGCCTTCGTTCACCACGCAAAAGTTCTCGCAAAATCATTTGTAAGTTATTTTTGTCGATCATAAAACGCTTAATATTTCAGTTGTAAAACTAATAATTTTACTTTTTGCTAGCAGTCAACATTCTAACTAATTTTTTGTTTAAATATTTTGTATTACTCAGATTCACTATTTCAAAATACTTTCTTTTTTTCTAGTCATTCAATCTTTTGTATCACATTAGTGGATAATAAATTTCTGAATTTCTATATGATTGAACACACATTTTTTCGTTGTTGATTTTTACTAATTAACTTGATAATAAGATTTGCATTTGTTTCAGCTTTGAAAATCACTACATAAATTATTGTTTTCATATGTTTGCTAGTTGAATCAAAACTATTAATTCAAATCTTTTCTCTTACTTGATTCGCAAATTCATTACTTGGTTTATTTTTATCTAACCAAGAGGATAAGCATCATAAACATTTTTTGATAAATCATATGATGTTATTCCTGCATGTTTTAGTTTGACAAGTAATATTATATCAAAGGGAATAGTTAAATAAGCTTCAAAGTTGATATTCTTAATCAAGTACTGTAGTGAGCCAAGCTAAATAACAAATACTACGCCAGCAGAGACGTCACCCATTTAAAATAACGCGGAGTAACGTCACGCTGGTATAGTTTTCATCTTACACGTCTGTATATTCTCAACCCGTACACCAATTTGAGTTGATTTTTACGGGCACCCTTTATCACCTAGGTGTGGAAAATGTTAGCCCTAATCCCACCTGTAACTCTTTTTACCCTAACGTAGTGCAGAACTATAGGCACGAGACTTGGGAATACATTTCAGCCGGAAACTACTATGAAAAATATTTCTGAGTTGACCTGACCGGCATTTGAACCTGTGCCTTGCTTGAGCATCTGTACCGCAACTAAGACTTGCACCTCAGCCGATTAAGCTACGACTTTTCCTAACTTAGTTCCAAATAAAAATTGTCATTGCCTGTTAAAAGGTTGATTATTATTCGAGTTATTGTTTTCTAAATCAATCCTAAAATTTTTATAATGCACTTGTTCCCTAATAAGATGGAGAGGAATAGTGGGTGGAGGAGGAGGGGGAGGGGTAAACCAGGCTCTACGATCCTTTCAGGTGGGGGAAGAGAGTGGTCGAAAATGGGTAAATTTAGCATAACGTAGTTAGTATTTAGTGCACGTCCCCTATACATGTTAGACACAGCGAGAAAGTTATACGAAACACTATTGAAAGCCTGCTTCCTGTAAATCATACAAGACGCAGTAAACCTTTCGAAAAAGTAGTACAGTTTTAAATAGTTCTGTTGTATCAGCCGTAGGCTACACACGTCTGCATCACCAAGCACGAACTAACACAGGCAGTTGTTATGTAAACCGCAAACATACATTCAAAGCGAGTTGAAATTTCAATCAGATAATCATGGAAGAAAATAGTTAGTAAAAACCACAGGAGTGAGTCGAGACAAGTAGAAGTAAGAGATACAATGCCGAAGTAAAATTTGAGGTTGGAAGGCCGAGTCGTAAGATGAGAATAGATGCAATGCACAAGAAGTAAATACGTTGCCGGTAACACCATGCTATAACACGGTGGACAAGGAGGATTACAAAAAAGTAGTCGAAGAACAGATGAGAAAGACCAAAAATGAGATGTTTAAACAAATTCGAGAAGTACGAGAAAAAGTGAAAAACCAAACAAGGAGACTGAAAGGTAAACTGGCCAAAAGGCTGATAGATGAGCAAAATAACAACGAGCGTGAGCTCCCAAAAATAAGGTGTAATATAGAAAAAAATTCAGAATTAAAATTAAATAGAGTGGATAAGCAGGTCAAGCATCAAGAGTGGCCCAAAAAGAATGAGGACAGAAAGAAAAGAAAAAAGAACGTGGTGCTTGAAGGTAAGCAGTTAGAGGAAAATATAGTTAAAGAAAAAGTCAAAACCTATTTAAAGAAAAAGCTGGACGTAAAGGTCAAAGTGATGTCAGCAAAATTTGTAGGCAATAAAAAATAGGGAGGTGGCAAAGGGATAGTTGTAAATCTGCAACAGGAGGACAGAAAAGTAGTAATGAAAAAAAGAAGTTGCTGACACGGGGCGTATTTTTCAAGAACGATATGATGACCTAGCAAAATAGAGCAATATAAAAAAACCGGTCCATTGGACCAGGGAAATGCGAGAAAAGGGGCAATATCCGGAAATTGAATATAGATGACTATGTGAAAATAGGCATTTCTGAACGTTCTCAGCAATAATGAGAAATAACCGAATGTACAGGTAATATAGGAAATAAAGGTAGTGAAACCAGGCAAAACAGATGTAAAATATTCATATAGAAGCAGAAAAGTGGTTGTCTAAAAACACTAAATAATAATAGTATTAAGGAATGTTGTTAAAGTAAACAATAGTTTGAATATTTAATTGTAACGTTTGAAGTAAATATATTAAAATTTATTGATATTGATATTAATACACTAAATGTATCATGTATTATTTAAAATTCTATTATGAAGATTGTAATGTTGAAACTCCCTGTAACACCCTACTATAGTAGGCATACTTTTAAAAAACTAAGTCACTAATCAGCATCGTTTAAGAAATGGAAGGTTGATTATAGAAGCAGTAGAAGAGGTGATCAACACTAAAAATATTTATTACGGAGCGGTACCACTCGTTTTACTAGTTAATTCGTATGTGAAAAACGCTTTCAACTCAGCTGTATCAAGAGACATACTACGTGCCCTAAAACACATGTTCAAGTGAATGGACTATCTTTCACAGGTATTTCCATCATGAACGGAGGGACATGGACTTTAACTCGCTACAAAAAATACAGATGGTTCTACTAGCAAGAAAAAAGATTGATACTATCATTTCCCTAATAATACACGAAAAGAAAATCCGGATGAAGGAAACTCTTAAATACCTGGGCGTAACGTTAGACTGAAAACTGATGTTATAGGACCACCTAAAGCAAGCAGCGTATAATGCATCAAGAAGAAAGGACGCCGTAAGCCGCATCATACTAAAGGTCACAGGACTTGAACCTACAAATCATAGGCTCCTCATTAACCGCCTTGTCCAATAAACTGTACAAGGCGGAAATATTAAGATACTAAATAAAAATTGATAGGAAATGAATGACAACCTCCCAGTCCAAACAACAGGAGCGTTAAGGGTCGCCTGTACCTATCGCATGGTCTCGGAAGATACACTGATGGTGATAGCAGACATGATACCTATAGATATTTTGGTGAGGGAAAGAAGGCCAAAACAACTTTTTGAGTAAGAGCTACGGAATATAAAAGCCGACGAAGAGGCTAAAATAAAACCTGGAAATTCTGGAAACAGAAGGAGGAAAACCTGTATAAGGAAAAGGAATATAAAACGACCGACAACATGTGAAGAAGTTGGATTTCTACCTTATCCGATTACTTTGTAATTACGGCTGTTTTCGCTCTTATTTAGAAATGATACAAAAGACAAATACGAAATATCGCAAGTACTTCGGATACGCTCAGAACAATATAGAATACATTTTCTTCGTCTGCACGTATTTACAGCGGAAACGGCGAGGAAGGGAATATATGGCTTGGCTTATCCTATCTGGACATGCTCATCGAGAAAATTCTTCTAAACAAAGAAAATTGGACAATTGTAGTACAATGTGTACAATATATACATATCAGACGAAAAAGGAGGATGCATTTTTGAAAGATTGATGGGAACTTGGAACTGTCCTAGAAAAGATACGAAAAATGGAACTAGGTGGATGAGACACACAGATGCTAATCCCAGATTTTATGCAAGAGCAGATACCAAGTCAGTCGTTCTGTAGAGTACAGTCTTGTCAGTTTAGTCGGTAGTACGGTCAGCAATGAAAATTCTTCTATTACAATCTTCTATTGTGCACTAACTTATTCTGGACGATATCGAAAAGAATAAAAAATAGATGTAATAATACCAAGATTAGTAGTAGCCGCAATAAAATTCAAAGTTGTGCATTGTAATGTTCTTTTTGTTTCTTTTTTCTTTTCAAATACTGAATATGAAGTTCTGATAAGTTAGTTCTACGTTGATGGACGAAGGCCGATGAGAATGAGGATTGAAACCGGTGAAGAATCTCATAGCGCAATGTATGCCTGTTAATTTTAATTTGGCACGTACACACATACATACATGCATAGTGTGGTTCAACCGCCTAATGAAAGATCGTATATTTAATTAGATGACCCTCAGACATGGGAAGATCCTGCTTGGTGAGAATCCTATGACGATGTCGTTGGGGCTTAAGGTAGTCTATTACCCCTACTCAGCATATATTTTAAATTTTTTTACTAGAAAATTCCTATTAAATGTTATAGTAACTGTTTTTTCACCTGAGAATAATATCCTTAGTACTAAAGATCATGCAATTTTTTCATAAAATTTTGTAGTTTAATTTTTTGGATACCGGGGATTTAGAAAAAATTAAACAAATTGACAAAGACTTTTTTAGCTCACATCCAATTTTCAATTTTTTTGGCTCATTCTCTTCCTTCAACAAAATCTGTCGAAGTTTTTGCAAATTTTCCCCTTGTGACCCCCAATGAATTTGTTTAAGGAAGAGAATGAGCCCAAAAAATTGAAAACTGGATGTGAGCTAAAAAAGTCTTAGTCGATTTGTTGAATTTTTTCTAAATCCCCGGCATCCGAAAAATTGAACTGCAAAATTTTATAAAAAAATTGCATGACTTTTAGTACTAAGGATATTATTCTTAGGTGAAAAAACAGTTACTATAACATTTAATAAGAATTTTCTAGTAAAATATTTAAAATATGTTCTATACAGCGGTGATAGACTACCTTAAAAAATCAAAATAAGCAAGACAGGCGAACATCTTATCTTCAGGGGTCGCAGAATAAAATAATAAGGCAATCAATTCGAATATTAAGCTTTTTTACAAGCAAATCAAAGCATTAAAAAAAAATTCATTCATACAATTAATCAAAATTTAACGCTTGTACATTTAAGCTTTAGTAAGTAAGACTATCATCGTGTAAGCAAATGAAATAATATGCATAGAAGCCATTACAAAATTGAGCATTGTAGCACTTATAAAATTTAGCATTGGAGTATTTATAAAATTCAGTATTAAAGCATTTATCAAATAGAGCATTGAAGCATTGATAGAAAAACATCAAAATGGCTTGCAACGCTGTACCCGGTCCGGTGGATCCTCAGCTCAACTACCAGAAAAACAGAGAAACTCAATCAAGCCAGTGTTAAACAGAGAATGCCGGAGCCCATGTATCTGCTTAGCATCCGGTAGGTGCTTCTCAAGCTTTTAGAAGCAGAGGTGACGGTGCGGGCAGCGAAAAAGCTTTTCTAATTTTTGTGTCCCTTGACGTCAGCATACGCCTTGCTAGGTGACTCTCGCTGGGCGTCTCTGATGTGTGTCATCGTTAAGCGCTCCCCTTCTTGCGCGCACCTATTTAAAAGACAAAATTACAGCGATTTGTATCGCGTGAACATTTTACCTTATTGCAGAAAGGGTAAACGTAAAAAGAAACAAATAATATCCCCCAGCATTTATCACACATTGATCTATCACACGATGTATGTTAGTCTTATGGTATGAATATATAACTTTTGAAGATTTACTTATCCTTAATGAATTTACAAAAATATCCTCCCAATTATCGCGACAAATAAAACATGATGTGTTACAACATTTTGTAGTAGCTGAAACATGAGAATATTAAATTTAATTAAAAATGGCAAAACACTTAAGATACAAAAATTATAGAAATAATTAAAGCAATAGTGTGTATACAGGCACAGTAGTAGTGAGGCAGCTAAGGGGTTTTTGTAGCCGATTGACTTCCACGAAAACGACCAAGTAATTTCCGTGTATTTTTGCATGCAGAATCTAAATTTTTTGGTCGTTTTTTCGAATTCATTCGTGAAAATTGTTATTAATAATTATTATTAAAATAAGAAATCACAACTATCAGCGTAAGAAAATTTTATACAATTCTCTGACTCATTTTAAGTAAAAAAGATCCCTTGTAACTTATCTGAAAACCCTTTGTTATCCCGCAAAAAATTCGTCTTTGAAAAACGCATTCTTTGCTATTTTCAGCTATACTTCGAACAATCAATAATTAATATTTTCACAACCAACAAGTGCTTAAAATATTCGTTAAACCCTGTTCTTTTATAATATACCAACCATTGCCCGCGAAATATGTTTAATTGTTATCCAGTAAGCTTCGAACGTACATGGTTTTTACGCGTATACTGCAAATTCTTGCCCCACCACAATATGTGTTACATTATTATTATTATATATTTGAAGCTTACTAGATACGAATTGAACATATTTATCTGAATATTGAACTTATTTATCTAAATATGTTCAATTCTTATCCAGTAAGCTACAATTATATTCTGATATCATACATATTGAGGTGGGGCATTAATGTACAGCATACACGTAAAAACCATGTAGGTTCGAAGCTTACTGGATGACAATTAACTATTGCGAGGTCCTCATCCGCGAAGGCAATTCGTCACCGACATATGAGGCCACGACCCGGCACGAGGAAGCGCGAGGATAAACGACGGCAAGCAGCGGTCGCGGCGGCCCTGTGTGGTATGGGGGGGACGAAGGTAGAAAAAGAGCTGCGCGAGCGGAAATCGCTCTCTTGGTCGAGTAGCCCTTCGATCAATACGACCTATAGTAGTTTAAACTAGTCAAAATCTTTCTTTTAAATTTCGTTTTATTTTCTGAGTCGCACGTTTACGAGATTGGCC
>JAPYYV010008172.1:0-13067 GCA_030522625.1 Copidosoma aretas | reverse complement strand
ATATATATATATGTACCTGTACGTGGATTCCGGTCGTTACGCGAACCAGCAATGACCGCGGATGTTTATTGGCAACGGCTCCCGCTGCACCGGGCCGAGGGGGCAGAGGAGATATCGTTCGTAAGTTTGCGCATTACCTTATCTGAAACATGGCACGGGGGGACGGGAACGTGGGTACGTACGACGCTACCCGGGCTCGAACGAGTTGCCCGTGGTGGGCTCCGTATGGCTCAATCACGGTGGGCACAGAAATGCTTGTTACGGATGATAAAGAAATGCATCATGATTTCCTAGCACGAAATTTCTTTTTTTACTCAGCACTTGCAAATTGACAATCATACTATTCAAATACACATCAGGTTGGATCACTTTAATTTACATCGATAGCTCGTCCTACCGCGTTCGTCTGTTTCTACTTGATTCTTGAAACGATAGACTATTATAGGTTTGAAGTCAAATACTCGTAACTAAAAACTTGGACATAAAAGATAAGTAAAGGTACGCTTTTATAAATAAATTAAAAAGTAGCGAATAATTTTGTTCGATGCATAATCGATGAGAGTCGAGGTCGTCAGTGGTGCGTGTTGGGTGACTCCCCACTTACTCATTATAAGCATACAATAAATGTATTTTCTTTTTTTCAGTTGATTTATAAAAGCTTATCTCCAAACTTTTTCATGGCTATTTCTTTTTGTAAACAACTTTAGCATTAGCTGTACTGCTTCGTGAAGTTTTGATTAATTTAACTCACTTGAAAAAAATTTAAATGCTATAGAGGATACGAAAAATTTATCTGGCTACTCACGAAATCTTGAAAATAAAATTCTATAAGTCAATGACGATTTTATTTACGGAAAAGAGTTACTTTTTTTATGATACAAACAAACCACTGTAGACGCGTCTCGCCGACTTATGAAAATATTGTTTGACTTAAAAAAAAAATAGCTATACGAAACACAAAACAAAAAAGAGCTGATGTGCGTAATTATTGATTCACCTTTTAGACAATAGTTTTAATGTAATATTGCATTGTTTAAAATTTTTTGTTTTGTGTATTTCAATTTATTAATACACAAATTCAGTGTATTGATTGCACATAAAATATGTTAAAGGTAAATAAATTTTGTGTAAATTAATTGCACACATTTTGTGTTTGGTTCCGTTTCAACGAAATTTCTTGCTGTAATTTTGTGTAATTCAAAAATTCACACAAACATTGTGCAGTTCAAAGATGATGACAACAAGTTTGTGTAGTTGGACGACATTTTACACTATTTTGAAGTTAAAACTTATCCAAATGTTTAACTGTGTGTTCAAATAATAACATACGACAATCTTTGAATTGCATCTCGTTTTTTACCTCAAAAACTGTGATGGCCAAAGTTGTGAGTATCAAGTCACATGACGAACAGAATACTCCGTTCGGGATTATTTCCCTCGTGAAAATCGGGCAATAGCGCTTCAACAACAGTAGCGCCGAAAGGGAAAGCGAGCGAGAAGAAAAGAATGAATAAAGCACGCGAAAAAAGTAATCCCCGCAGGATTGTCTTCGACTCGGTGTAACGATCGAAAACTCCGGCACCACCTCACCCGGATTTTTTTTGCCCAGCAGTTCTATACTTCCCTCGCGCTTTTTCTCGTCCCGTTTCGCGCGGCCGAGGGCGGAAAAGTTTCACCCCGAGCCGGAAAACTTTCCGATGGTTCTACCAACTTCTCGCACAATTTGCGGGAACCACGAAAACGCGCGGGGAAACGGGAGCGGATGATGTTTAGCGTTGCAAAAATACAAACCGGCTACAGCAAGCGCAGGGGCTGGGGGGGAAACTTTGGTCCGCAAAAAAGTGTTCGCCGGGGAAAAAACGGCGAGCGGAGCGCGGAAACATTCGCCGCCGCGATTATGGGGGCGGCGCGGCGGGCGGCGAATAGCTTTTTCAATTAAGAGCGCCAGATGCGCCTGGCCGGCCGGCTTGTTTTTATTTCGGATTCGAGGAAATTTCGCTGGTGCCCACCGGAGTGTTTTGCACCGCGAGTTTCGCGGACAGAAGTGAAAGGCGGGGTATTTTATTAAATTAGAAAAGTTGCGGTTTCCAAAAAGTTATGACGCGCTTTTCACGGCAAATTATGTGCTCGTTTATAAAATTTTCCGGTGAATTATTCGAGGCTTCGGAAAATATTTTGATCAACCGCAAAAAGTTGTCACATGTTTCACTGCGGCTCTTTTGGCCAATGATTATATTTGTATTTAGTTTTTGGCTTAAAACCACAAAGGTATGAAAAATAAATTAACGTCCGTATTCAATTCATCTGTAATTTTTATTACACATAATATTTATGATCGAGGCACCGAAAATTAAAAATGGAGGTATTTGTGTAACCGAAATCAATCATGATTTTATTTTATCTTAAACAAAAATTTTTCAATCCATGGCAACCTACTTCTCCGGTAATTACTCACGAATCTCCGCTTTAGCTCACGCACTACACTCGTCAAAGCATGACACTGGCACAGTGCCCATACAATCATCCGCTCGACGGACGCTCCTTGGAACAACGCACTCGCAAACACCTGCTTCCCGCTCGGGCTCTCGCGATGAATTCTCCAAGATCGATCGACCGGCCGTTAGAAGCGCCCCCCTCCTCGGCCATCCCGTTCGCGTATCGTCGGAATCGCACCGCGGGCACTTAGTCACGCCGGCCTGCGACTCTTCATTCATCATCGAACCGCAAAGCCGTTCAATCATACCAAGCGCGCGTGCATCTCTTCATCGTGTACTCCTGTTGCCGTCTCGTTTTTTTTCTCTCGACCGTCTATGGATTCTATCGCGCTGAACCTGCCGGCCCGGGCGACGACGCTTGTCCCGCTACGACACAGTCTGGAAACCGATGCCTGCCTTTGGGGCGTATCGTCGTCTCTCGGCTCGATTCCCCGACGAGTGTTCATGTACTTTTCTCCGATTCGTCCTCTCGACTCTGCGATCTCCGGTGTATCCTTGCTGGTTTCGTGGAAAGTTGCTTTTTTTCTTTCTCAGGGACAACAGAGCGCGAATCAACGGACTTTTTTCACCAAGGGCGAACGGGATAAAGTCGCAGACGGGGAAAAAAATCGGGGCTAATTGATTGACACGAAGCTTCTTCAAACTCGACCTTTTCTGCTCTCCGTTTTTCAAAAAGTCTTCGATATTTCTGTATGACTTTTTCCATCGAATGACCTTTTGGTACGGTATTTTACTGCCGTATGTATTGTTTTTTCGGACAAATTTGTTTAACGTTGTAACCAAATCACAGTCCACTTCGCACAATTATTGTTTTTTTGTCAAATTTACTTGAATAACTTATTACTCCGCACCGTACCTTGTTATCGAATTTTGAAAATTAGGCCTTAATATTTGTGGAATATTTACGAAAACCTTACTTTCCAAAAATTTATAACTCGAAATATTTCAATAATGTGTCAACTACATTTCATCCAAATATTTCGAACATCTAGGATTATCTCTATCATAATTTTCGTGTCGATTCAGCGTACTGCAAAAAAAAATTTAACAAGACATGGGTTGAAAAGTCTAATAAATAAAGTACGCAATCTTCAAAAAATTTGATGATTCGAAATGGAATAAAAAAAAAATCTAAATGCCACAAAAAATTCAATCATGTTGAAGATCGAACTAATGTTTTCAGATTAAAAAAAAAAAGCAAAAAATGTTTTAAGAAGGCACAGTGCTGAATTAATTTTTCGAGCCACTGTTAGGAAAAAAATACAAATATTCGACGCTCCGGACGATGAAAACCCAGTCAAAGGGTTTCTTCGATGAGACCGATCGTATGATCGACGCACACGAACGTATGTGTTTTTCAAAAATAACCTATTTCGACGGCAACGCTGTAAGAATCATGTCTCGCAGGACCGATGCAAACCTGGCTTCATGAAAAGAGCGCCGAAAAAAAGCAAACGTCAACGACGAAAACGAGTAAGCGCCAGAGAGACGGAGAGCGTGGAATCGCGTGCGAAGCGGTAGCTCGGGTCAGCTCGCAACGCGCGCGCGAGGAGCTGTAATAACATCCGCGGCCCGATGAAAAGTGCCCGCCGTCTCCCCGATCCGCCATGGCTCATCCCGCGCGGCGAAAGCCAAAACGTCCGCGCGCGCGGCACGAGAGCACTGCGCCCGGGAGTAACGTCGTAATTACTCTGCCGTCGCGCGCCGTGCGGCAGGTATAAGGGTGTCTGCACGTTGTACATGCGATCGTCGTCGTCGCCGTGCTCCCCCCCCCTGTCCCAGTAAAGCTGCCCGGGAAACGGGAATATCGCGTATAAACCAGCGCCACCGCCGAGTCGCGGTTAGCGGGGCTGTCGTCTGTTTTCGGGGCGGGAAAGGTAATGGGATCGTGTTTCATTTGTCCGCGCGCCGGAGCCGCGAGATTTCCGAGGGAATTAAGGTTACTTGTTATGGAGATTTTTCGGCGCTCTTTCGACGCCGGATTTATTCGAATCGTGTTCGCGGGGCAAGAGGAGGGGGGGGGGGGGGGGTCCGTCTGGGAAATCGAAAACGAGGCAATTCGAAACACACTCCGGAGGCTCGAATTTACTCTGAATGCCGAACGGGGTTTTTCAAAGTGGCTTCCGAGTGTGTTGTTTAAATTCCCACGTGTTTACAAAATATGTCACAGCTATGTCGGTAAGGAATTGGTGCATATTAATCAAATTCATTTTTTATGAACCATCTTATCAACTCTGCTGAAAGAACTTAAATCGTCCTGCCACAGTAAGTAAGGGCAAGACAAAATTTTTCTTCAAAAGAAACCTCGAAAACTTTTGGGATCTTGAAAACTTCCGAGAATCTCGAAATCGTTCGATTAATCTCCAAATTGTTGGATCGATCTAAAAATTTTCGAAGAATCCCAAAAACATTCAAGGATCTCGAAGAACTTCGAAAAATCTCGAAATTTTCGTGACGAGGTGAGATGATCTCATCCTATCCCAAATGTTGCGAGGTATTTTACAGAAAAAAATATCCAAACTACACGCCTTAAACGTGTGCTCCAATACACTTGGATCTACAATGTTATTGCAAAGATTGGTATCTCGACTGATCATCACGGCTAAATCGACAAACTCCACTTGTAAATCCTTCGAGTGCCAGTAAACTCAAAATCGCGAATAAACTTTCGCAATGCTTCGATTCCGGGAACTCACGCAGATCAACTTTCTAACGTCGCAGACCTACATCAAAGGAACGAAATCACCTTTTTGAATTTCAAGCATGTCTTTCATCTCGAAAATGAATATGGGGTGGGATCTCGACTCCTTTAATTCTATCAACTCGGGAGCTATCAAGGCGCGCCCGCTGAATATATACTTACAAAGGGTCGAGGGCGGGGGGAGGAGGGGCTCGGAAGGACGTGCGGTCGTCGAAAGTTTCGGAAGCCGATCGAGTTTGCGGGGCAAAGTTTATTCAATAAGCTTCACTCCCTTCCTTCCACCTTTTGGATGGATTTTAACGTCGCGATCTTTCGACCCCCTGTTTTCCTTGGCTTCTGCGCTTAGGCCAACGTGACAGGTAAAACTATCTTCAGAAGCATTCTGAACTGTTGGTTAATTCGGGTGCTTGAGAGCAAAAACGTGCCAAGTTAACAATCTTTGAAAGATCCGCAAAACACTTTGTATACCTCGAAGAGTCGAAAGAAAAAAATAGTTTTCTACGGATCAAGTCTTTTTTTGGATGTTAGAATAGTATACGATATTCTTTTGTTGTATGGTTGTAAAATCATGAAATGTTTATTAGTGGAAAATGTCAAGGTTTGTCGATCCAGACAAGCTACAGTTTGCTGGCATTTGGCAGAACACATATCGGTTTTCGGTTAAAAGTGCGCGTCGATCTGTTTTATACAGTCATGCACATTATCCCATTCCATAAGGACCGTATGATCCATAATCTTATGATAAAGATTGATTGTCCTGTGACTGGAGCCTTTTTATTCGCTGTGCGATTGGTCGAGACTGGTCAAGAGCGGATCAATTTGAAAATGAGATTTTAAAAAATAAAAAAATAGTCAATCAAGTCAATAAAAATCATGACCGACAGTTACAAGATAATCAATCATTATATTTTTCTTTGAAAATCATGAAAACAAATGTGTTTGATTAACTGTTGGGGGGTTGGCGCGCCAATCGTGCAGGGGGCGGTGGCCCCTAGTTCAACTAAAAAGTCTCAAGAGCGCGGGTGAAATATCAACGACGTTGATTCGTTGAAATGATCCGGACGTTTTGAAAAGTTAGCTCTACGACGCGCGGTTCCACAGGAATATTCGCAAATTTAGTAATAAGTCATAGACGCTGGGCGAAAGGTACAGAGAGCGCGAAAATAGGCCGGGAGTCGGCGCAGAAGAAGAAGAAGTCCCACGGCCGCTAACGAGACGCTTTTCGTCATGTGCCGAGGAGGAGAGAAAGAAGGGCTTCCTTCCCTCTTTCTTTCCCCCCCCCACACGTAAGTAGAGGAGGAGGATGAGGCGGTGCATATATACGTGCTCGAGTTCCTTTCCGTCGCCTTGGCTCACAACGGTGAAGTGACCCGAGCCGCTCCAGACGTACTTGCACACATGCAGTCGCCGACGACGCCTCTCTTTCTCGCGTCGCGGACTTGTGTCCTCCTTTTTTTTCGTCGCCGGTGTCTGCGACTCTTGTCTCCCGCACCTCTCGTACGGGTCAGATTGGGTGTCATCCGTCGGGGGGGAGGTGCCTTTCGCACCGCTGGTTTTTCTTTTTGTTGGAGAAGGCTGGGAAGTCACGTTGGGTCGTGCGTTCTTGTCATGCTTCGTCCAACCTCTTGGGGATGGATCGATTTATCGTCGACTTTGCTGATCATCAGAAAGGACGAGGTAGAATACTTACATTCGTAACTATAATTTGTGGCTATAGGTATCCAATGTGTTCTAATTGAAGTGGGGACGATCTTATACGTGTCAACGGAAAGACTGGCGTATACGTTGCTCTCGTTCAAGATCGACCGACAAATACCCAATTCCATACGCCATGTATCCTTCAAAATTAGGCTATGAAACCCTACGGATTATTTAATTAGGAGGTAACGCGATTAAATTTCGAAATGTAAAGTACGTGAAATTGGATCAGACTAGATTCAAGTGCATGAATCAATACTATTTCGTAGGGAAAATCAAAATACCAATACCAAAAATATACTCAGAAACACTAGCTGTGATTGTAAAAATCAGTGACAATTAGAGCGATTCGCGATCTGATTCATCCTTGAGAATTGCTGTACTTAAAGTTGTTTTATGAATTGGTTAAGTGTGTATGGCATAAATGGGTACTGCTATATGCCTAACGAGTGTTTCAAATTTTTATTTTTAACACGACAATTTTTCATCTTCGTGCGCTGTTGTAGTTTTTTCACAATTTTGCGACCGATTTTACACCCAATCTTCTCGCAAGTCCATTTTGCCATCAAGCATCTACTTCAATTTGTTTTCACTCATCCTTTGCTTTGATTAGATGTAAATTGATGGTGAAACACTTTCCAGTGGATATTCATATTTTTTATTTGGTAAATCAAACTCAGTCATATACACTCAAAATCATGGTTTTATTAACTTCTTACATCTCATGACTACACATGTTATTAACGATATTATTGTGGAAAAATGGCTTGATTTACATTTAATAGTCTTATCTGATATTACAAACGTCACATCCACAACCGATTGTTCTTAACACCTTCACTATTTATTTTCGTAACATTAGACTATCGCATCTGAAAGTATACGACGACGAGCTAATATATTTTTACACTTGGTCATGAGCATAAGCCGCTGAATGTTTTTCCTGCGTTTCGGTCACTATATTTTGGAAAGGCTTTGTAACTTGCATTTTTAAATACTTGTGTCTTTAGTGGTATACAAGCTAATTCCTGTTATTTTACGCCCCACCCCCCCCCCCTTCCGGTGTGCAGACAACAGCGAATTTATTATATGAGCTCATGCTCAAAAGTGTACTCCTAAGCGGATGGTTTTTGTAAAAATTTGTCTGGAACGGTTGAGCAATTGAATGTAGAGCGAAGGATTGTTCCATCTCAAAGAGCATTTTTAAGGTTCGGTCTTTTATCTTATCGTAGAGCCATCTTGAATTTCTGTATAAATTCACCGATCGTAACCCATGTATACTTAATGCTGAATACCTTACAACTCACTGTCCAATCCAGCTGAATTTTAATGCAACCCTGCGACTCTTTTACGGAAAAACGTGTTTCCCACAAAACTAATCTCGAATTTTCCAGCCCACGAGTTTTCCCAAAGCCAGTGCTATGGCGCGCCATACCTGGCTCGGTCCATTAGGCGTCCAACGGGCGAGCGAAGACTTTGAAATAAAGAAGAAGGGCGCAAGAAGAGTATACCCCCGCAGGGTACTCCTCGGCAGCTTCGGCGGAGCCAAACGACGGGGCAGGCGAGAAAACGCGGGCGACAGTGACGGATCGGCTCCTTCCCCCCGGGCCGCTCGCGGGCCGAGTCCGGCGCGCATAATGGAGGGCGTCCCCCGCAGCCGGCCGCTTGACGCTTCTAATTGCCCGAGGCACGGATCTGCCCGCCGGAGCTGATCGCCACTTGGGAGCCGGGGCTGCTTGTCCTGTAGTGTCCGTCGTCGCGGTGGGGACGGTCGATTCGCGGAGACTTGTTTGGGGAAACGAAATAAGTGTCGGCTCGATCGTCGCTCTGTCTTGAGGTGGGATGGTAGGGATGAACGGTACAGTTATCGACACCTTTAGAGTGATCGACCCCCTGCGTAATTTGTATATCTCTATACATAAAGGCTCCATTTAAAAGTACACGTGGCGGTCAATCACTATCGGGGGGTCAAGAACTGTACCGTTTACCCCTATAGTGATCGCGGGTGTGCGTCAAAAGATTGGATTGGGGGTACCCGTTGGATTTAGTGGAGCAAAGAGAGTTTGTGCGCTTATCGCCAGCGCGTATGTTTCTGATCATTAGAGCGGTGTTTTAATGCCCCCTACGTATGCATTTATGTACGTACTTGCAGACTTGGGCTTCATTGGTTTTCCACATACTTAGCGATAAAATTGTTTCCTGGAATGTGCATCAATCGGGCTAAGAAAATTTTTTCTTTATCGTTACATACGTAACGCGGTATTGAACGAGATTTTTTCGTTCATAAATAATACATCAGATGAGGGATGAAGAAACAAATTGAAAAGGAAAAATGTGTAGTGCCAGAGCATTTGATAAAAGTCTTTAAGTATGGGTTCGAATACTTTGAAATAAACACTGTTCTCTGTGAGCTAATAAAGAGCTATTGTTTTTTAAAAATAATTGCTTGGTAGGTACTATAGTATAAAGGGTAATGAAGTAAAAATTTCCAACAAAAATAGTACCTTACATTTTCGGAAAGCAATTTTGTTTCAAAGTACTTTAAAATCTTTATAATAATCGTGCTCAATCCTGTATGTGTATACGTGTATGTTCGTATGTATGCATGTCTTTTTATTATGGCTAAGGACTCCTAATTTAGCTATTAAGAGGACATATTGTACGACCAAATGCCCAAAACAAAAGTTGAGCTGGTAGAAGAGCGTGCAAACTGGTTTACAATATTGCTCAATTGTACGTGGCAAAACTGTAAAATAGCTGATTGTTTCATAAACAATTTTAAAAAATACAAAAACGACCAATTATTTGAGTTAAGATAAAAACTGTAAAATACAGATAAACGAATTTACTTCACTATTTGTCAAGCAACATTCATCTCACAATTTCGAGTGTCCTGTTTATTAAAAATCAATCACGTGACCATATGTCGGATTTAAAATAATGAAACCCACACAGTCCTTGAGATATATCCTTGTCATCCAGTCGAGCGTTGCGTCACGACACGACTCACAAGATAAATCTTCAGTACCCAGACTCGAGCCGCACGTCAACGAATTCACGCCCCAATCGCGAAAAACACAATTGGACGCGATGGGGCGCAAACAAATACGGAGCTCGGGGCGGGAAACCTGAATATATTCACCGGGAGACCCGCCCCGAGTCGTTCCCTTCCCGTTCGGCGGCCTACTGAGTGCCGAGGCGCAGCGCGGCCGCCCCGCGGAATAATCGCGCCCAATTACTCGTCCCGATTCGATCGGGAAATCCAATTAACGAGCAGCCCCGTCATAATGTCCCGCCTCTGAGCTCCGGCTCTCCACTTGCTCGATTAATGCGTCCTCTCTCTCTCTCCTCCTTCCTCCTCCGCTATTCTTTGTTCCGCGCGCACTCGTATTTCGCCCCGTTCCCGAAACACCCGTCGAAATTCGCTTCGTGAAATTTCGTTGATTGAAAAAGGCGGCGTTTTTTAATCAGCCGTCCCTTCCAGCGCGCGTTCCGCTCCACATCTCGCTCGCGCTCCGCTGATTTGTAAGTGTAATCATGAGATGAATTTCAGCCGCGCGCGGAATCCGACCTGAATTATTAGTGTCTTAATGAAAGCATTTAAATTTAACTCGCTTATAAGGGGCCCCCCCGGGCCGGGCCATTTCACTTGGTAATGCTGCTGCGCTTTATTAAAAAATTCCTCTTCCAACGGGAAAACCCCTTTGAACCGGGGGGAAGATAAATTAATGCGGCGGTGAGGGTAGCATTGTTTCTGCAGCGTCCTTTACCGAAACCTTGGGGAATTCCGGAAAAAGTCGAATAACGCCGCGGAACGATGGAAGGATTGTGCACTATTAAAGCCATAACAAAAAAAGACTTTCAAAGTCTTTAAAAGTCATCGAAAATCTTTGAGGTCATCCGATTGACTCTCAGTAACTTTTGAAGTCATTGAAGACCTCACAATCTTTGTAAGTTATTAATGACATCGAAGCCATTTAAATTCACAATAGACTTTAAAGTTATTAGGAATCATTGGAAGGAAGTCAACACTTCATAGTCTTTTCAAGTCATTCAAATTCACGAACAAATTTGAAAGTCTTTTAAAGACTTTTGATGTCATTAGAAGTGCTAAGGACTTTGCCCTCATTTAGAAACATCAAAGACTTCTGATAATTTTGAAGTCTAATGGAATCATAGATTCTTCATCGATAATTTGATGCGTGCAGTCCCTAGGGAGGGATCTCCCGTTTGGCGTTGATTCTCAAAAATATGCCGGCACGAAAAATCCATTCGACGAGACTCGAGGGTCGTCTCCCCACGCGGTCGGTGTGGTGAACCGGCACAACGCAGCCCGTACATTATTGAACAAACAAGCCGAAGAGAAAAAAGACGAAGGAGGAAAAAACCTCGAGTGAGCGCGGTAACGGTGCGCGTCATCCTCGGCCGGCTTACGGTTAATATTTCCATAAATATTTGTGAGCCTCTGCCAATTAAAAGGTGCCCGAAGATGGAAACCGGAGCCCCGCGCTCTTTCTTCCGTCCTCCTCGTTCTGTGACTGCGCTCGAATGATCGGAAGGAGGAGGAGAAGAAGAAGAAGCGTGCTCCCTCGTTGTTTTCTTTTCTCTCTTCCCAGACGTGCGTACCCACACAATTAAGGCGCGACAAAACGATCCTCTTCCTTCTCCCGTTCTCCTTCTCTCGTCTCGGGCGTTCATGCCCGTCTGTACTGGGGCAGTAGTGGCTCTCATCCAATTACGGGCGTTTTGTAATTGTTTTCCGCGAGCTCGGCCCGATTACGTACGTGGAGGAGGAAAGCGCGTTCCGTTATGTTATGCGTACGTTATACACACATACGTTTTATGTGGGTCTGTCTTTTATTTTTTTTATTTTGGAGATTCGATGAAGCACAAGGTATTGATGGATTTTATGGGATTTTGTTTTGGAGTTGTTACAATTGTGTGTTGCAGAGTTTAATCGTACGTGAAATGTCCAGTAGGTATACTCTTATGAGAGAGCGGAACAGTTCGGATTCTTAACGAATCTTTTGCAGATAATGCTCTGTTTCTTGTGGTCTCGATGCATTCTTATCGCGATGTCCTTTTCGCTCTAATAACGATTACACAAACTAGGTCTACGGGAACAAACCTACAACGCTTCTCATACCATGCTAGATCTATCATCTGACACGGTTACACGTGCATCATACATAACAGAACATTTCTTTAACCTCAACACCTACTTATGTAAAAATCATTTATCAGCTAAAGTAAGTACACCATTTGTTACCTCAAGCGACGTGAAGTGTATTCATGTCATGTTTTGTAGAAGCCTGCAATTGTATCGTACTAAACGATTCTTTGGGGGAAAAGCAACTGCTACTGCTTGTGTTACTCTTATTTTATATTTTAATAATTAATTACAAACTATAGGTTAAGTTATATTAAGTTGTAATAACTTAAGTTTTCACGGATAACCATTGGAGTTCTTTTGCACCAAGAAACTTATGTGATTAGCATGGCTACAATACTTTTGATAAAGAATACCACAGTAGTATTTATAGTTGGCCTATTTATAAATAATCCCCAGTGTCACCTGTTGTGGTCTGTATTGGTGGTATAACTACCAAATACGTTCTCATAAAAACTACCAAAATAATTCAGTCTTACTGAACCATGTACTCTAAAGCGAGTTAATAACTATTCCGATGTCGGATAATATTGTAAAGGTTTTGTTTTATGGATAAAGACAAAGTTTCTCTTACCGACTTCTTGGTTTTCATTGATATATATATATATATATCGTGAGTAGTTGAAACATATAAGTCCTTTTACCCGCAAAATGGTATCCAAAATAGATGTTAGGAAAGAAAAATAAATATTGTTAAACAATAGAGATACTGTGGCTTTGTGTCAACAAATGGGCAGCGATTTTTCATCTACCTTAGGAGGTAAGTCATACTAAGTAAAGCTAGGCTGCACTTATCACAACTCACTTTGTACCCAGATTTGGCTGCTTGTTCTGGCTAAGGAATCTGTCTGGACAGCCTGATTTTTTTACTAATCAGGTAGCCGTTAGTGCTGCATTGGTATCGTGGAGTCCTCGATGGCTTAGTGGTTAGCGTGCTAGCTTCCTAGCCTGACAGACTCGAGGCAAAAACGGGTTCGATTCTCGTCGAAAAATTTTCGGGAAT
>JAPYYV010008171.1:0-13228 GCA_030522625.1 Copidosoma aretas | reverse complement strand
TAGGCCTGATCTGTTGAGTACTTTTTGAGTACTGGCGAGTTGAACGCAACTTTGTGATATGCGCCCAAATATTCATGTAATAGGTACGGTGAGGCGCTGTAGCCTCCTTAAAAATACAATGAAACCGTGACTCGAAACATTTCTAAAAATTAATAATTGATGCAAAAAAAATCAAGCAAAATATTACTAATTAGTCGTGTTGATGTTTTAATGATTAAGCTTTCAAAACAAATCGTAAAATTTTGTACAAAAAAAGATAATAGATAATCGGTAATTAAAATGATAACGAAAATTCTGTGACTTAGCTTTGTGATGTATTTAAAAAAACTAAATTATAATTATTGCACTGAAATAATAACAAAAAAAATATTTCAAAATGAAAAAATCGTTTCACAATTGACAGTAAGATAAATCCATAAAAATTATGTTTTAACACGAATATTATGCTAAGTAGGGTTGATAGTAACAATAATTCTTTCAATAATTCTTGATGCCTTCATACGGTGCCAAACATGATACTTATTTAAAGACGTCGTCAGATGTAGAAAGTATTGCAATGTAATCAAAATAAAAAACAGTCAAATTTTTTTCCTTGTTGGTGCCGGATACTATTATTCGTCGGCTTACTGCAAGAACCCGCCATCTTAGTAATTTAGACAAAAACGCGCTATCTCAGTATTTTAGTCAAGAAGCCGCTATCTCAGGAAGTACGCAAAAACCTCTTTAAAAAAAGGCCTACTGCCTTGTTGATAAAAGTGATATTTCTCGTACTTTAACAAAGTCGAACTAAGTAATGTTATAAATCTTGACATAAGGAGCTTTAATGATTTTCTCAATATGCAGAGTAAAAAGCAAAGCTATCTGTAATAATTATTGAGAGTGTCCAGAAACTAAATGAATTTTTTCAATATTTTCTACAAAAAATTTTCAATTAGTAGAAAATGAGCCATAATTTGTTGTGTCTCCAAGAGCTTGTGTTTAGAGTGAAAATCTCATTAATAAAAAAGTTTTAGGTGAAAAATTATTATAGTCAGCAAGATTTATATTGGACAGAGTGTTCAAGTAAAGGGAAAAAAGCTTTTGTTAGAATACAAAACTTGTTGCTTTATTAGGTTAACTGAAAAAAGTATTCACGGGTGTGATCAGCTCGTAGGCTTGGGCCATACTGGCAATACGTGCGCAAAGCGATGCTTGGTAGAGGCACTCGAGTACACACACGCACGTATGCATAAATGGAAGAGTGTTAAAGAACCTTACTTTAACAAAAATTATGAAAAAATTGACACAGTTTCGTGACGCTCTGAATAGTTTTTGTTAAAAGTTTAACTGCTTTCTCTGCATTTGAGTAAACCATTAAACCCCATTAAAATAATAGCTAACATTATAATAAATACAATACTATTAGGACTGTTTTTGTATCATATGACATAAAACTAGAGAATAGTATTTAATAAAGCTCAAATCAAGTTTAAAAATTACTTCGTTTGATTGTGTTAAGGTACGTGAAATATACAGAATAGTACTTGGCACCCAAAGAGAATAACTTGACATTTAATTTCATTACATTCTACGTCTGACCGTGTCTTTGAAAAATTATAAGTTTTTGCTTTAGTATAAAGGCACCAGGGACAGAAAAAAAAGACCCTCTAAGAAATATAAACCAAATTCACAAGTCAAAACGTAATCACTGCCCTATTCACTAGTCTCTTGTGTAAATATACTCTTTTTTTTTATATTATAGTGCTGTACGTCCGGCTAAGAAAATAGTAAATTAGATGAGTAAATAAATTAAGTCATTTTCATGCCGTCCAAGATACAATTAATTATTAAATTAAATCATAGCTGTACAATCGAGAAAATCCAAAGTTTGTTACGATACTTACATTTAAAAAATCGTTTTTAAAACGTGAATTAGCAACATAACCATGCATCATTATATGGGTGTTATATGCTATGAAAATAAAAAATTTTACCCTAACTAATAAAAATCTGTAGATGGGTTTCCGAGATATAACTTATTTTTTACAAAAGTCTCAGTATCTCTTTGATGAAAAATAAATTAAATAGCATGTAAAAATAATTTAAAATGGAGTTTATAGCTTTTTTAATTGTTCATCAAAAAGGACTGTTGAGAATATTAAATTACAATTTCTTCACCCAAAAAATAGAAAAAAAAAAAACGTTTTTTGGTCATCAAAAATCGTTATAACGACCTTAATAAGGTACCAAACTTTAATTCTTTTACTAAACTGATGTGATGATCTAAAAAAAACAGTCTAAGCTCTTGATAATCAAAATCACTCGAGGGTTTCTTAGATACGATTGAGTATTCAACGATATTTAAGTATTTATTTTAATAAAACAAAACAAAATAACTGTGAAATACTATTGATTATGATGTAAACTAATAGCACTTAAAGAATTGAGGCAGAAAAATCAATAATATTGGAGTTATTGGCTTTATATTACAAAGAAATGGCTCTATCAAGTCGAATAATAATCGTCAGTAATATCAATGCTTAAAATTTTTCTTAATAATAATTGCTGGGAAAATTTCAATACCTATTATTTTTAATGTAAACTAACAGCATGTAAAAAATGGGTGCCAGAAAATTACAGTTACAGGCTTGATCTCAGAAAATGGCTCATCGCGGTCGAAGATCCGCAAGTTGTTATAACGCCAAATATTTTCCTTAGTTCTATTTCTAATGAAACTGTTGAATACTATCGTTCATGATGTGAAGGTAATCTAGTGCTTTATGGGATATTATAATGTAGGTAATAAAATTAAATCTTTTTTGCTTCGAAAATAGAAGAAAGAAAGCTTTTTGGACATTAAAAATCGTTATGACAACCTTAATAAAGTATGAAACTTTAATTTTTTCCCGAACCACTATGAGGGTATAAAACAAAACATTTTAAGCCCGGGACTATCAAAATCTGTTCATGAGTTCCTAAGAAATAACTGATTTTTCTAAAAAAATTTAGTATTTCTTTAATAAAAACGAATTGAAATAACCAAGGGCGATAAGTGAGATAAATCTCGTCTACTCATCATTTAGAAAAAATAGACGCACCGAGATACTTACCACAAGGTGATGAGGAATTAGCATTCTATAATTTTTATACGCATAAAGTTGACGTTTTATTATTAATATTAATTTATATAAAATTTTCGGCAACATTCTTAGGCAGAACAAGGTACAGGCCAAGAATAATTAATATTAGATGCCATCTGTAAAAATAATGTAACTAGTATTGATAAAGGTTAATATGATCGAGGTAGCAAATAATAATAATAATAATGAAATCATTATGATGGTGAAAATATTTGAAGAATTTCTCATAAAAATAATAGAAATAATATGGACAACAAATTACAACAATACTTATTAACAGTGTAATCATGTCGAAAAAAATTTCCATCCAAAATAAAAAAACTATTTAATCTTTTTCTATCAACAATTCTAAAAAAACTGCTATTTTCATGGGGAGAAAAATTTTTGAGTAAAAAATTCTAGAAGATTGAAAAATATGTTTTTTACGATTTTTTACCTTGGATAACTTATGTGTTACAGCTTTATTCTCTATTGACAAGAATTAAAATGTTATCATGATTTGTGAACTTATATACACTGAGAAAAAAAATTACAGTATCAGTACGGCAAAGTTGCAGGATCTATACTGTTGCGCCCAACAGGAGTGAATCTTACAGAAAGTGTACTGCAACCTTGCAGTTTCTGTAAGGCTTGCCGACTAAAACTGTAATTTTTGTACGAGCAGAAAGAAACTATACTGTCACAGCATTGGAGCCGTACAGTTTCTGCAATGCTCATAATATGCACATAAAAACATCCTTGTCGATTCCAGCTACTGCAAAATAAGTTCAACTATCATGCATTTCCATGTTAATGGGAATAATAAAAGTGATTAGGATAATGAAGGTACTTTATAGATAACACAGAGAAATGTTTTAATCAATGAATTACAAGTATTTAAAAAAAGCATGTGCCTGAAAACTATTATTTTCGTGGATTATAACCTTAAATAATATACATGCCTATAAAAGTGATGCAGGAAAACATACAAGAAATCGAGAACATCAAATAAATTTGAATACCTTGTACTATGTACAAATGCTTTACATCTAGTACGCAGTATCAATATTTAAGACATAAGTTTATCACTTATGATGTAACTTACTTTGAAATTTGTCAACGAACTGAGATAAGTTTCACTTATTCAACAAACTCCGCACAAAATGGTCCATTATTTACATGCTGAGTACGCGCTCGCAGTTATAAATATTACATGAATAGGAGCGACGCAATATTGTTATTTAATTCTTAAGGGGGAAAACTTATTTTTTCTTGTCGCAAAAGTACAATAATAACTATATATACCTATAGGTGAGCATCGCAGAAACTGTACGGCTCCAATGCTGTGTCAGTATAGTTTCTTTCTGTTTGTCACAACATTACAGTTTTAGTCGGCAAGCCGTGCAGAAACTGCAAGGTTGCAGTACATTTTCTGTAAGATTAACTCCTGTTGGGCACAGCAGTATAGATTCTGCAACTTTGCAGTACTGATATTGTGATTTTTTTTTCTCAGTGTACATAAAAAATATTTATGAAATTTTATGACTTGAAAAGCACGGTATTTTTGATAGACACATGTTCGGTTTTAAACCTAGTATCCATGAATGTCTGGTATCACAGCATTAACGATCGATAGATATTTTCAGCCTAACGTAACGGGGCACCCTGAAGCACTCTTATAAGGATATATCCTGTAGACGTGTCGATCTGTATATATAGCTCTCTTTTAGAGATAGGTATACTTTTCAATAGCACAAGTGTCCCGGGGGGCTCCGAGTGCTTAGGCCAAACATAATTATTATTGTTTAACTCGCTAACACTCGAAGAATTATAATTAAAATATTGCAAAAAGATTTCAGGGTATTTCTTAGATAATCTAGTTTTTTATAAACTTTGTTTGAAGTTATTTGCACAAAAAAATCTAAGCTTGAAAGTGAAAATTTCCAACGTCTTTAAACAGCGAAAGTTTGTAAAAATTTTTTAAAATGTCAAACCTTTTTATATACACATTATTTTTAAGTGCCCCAAGAGTATAAATGTACTAAATTTCAAATCTTAATATCCTACAAATAAAATTGGAAAGCTATTTAGTGGAAAGTTATGTCATCGCGTGCAGAGTGACACATCATATCCATAAGAATTAGCGTGGAGTGGCGAATCGTTCATGTATGTTTACGTTTGTATCTTTTTTTACGAACGAATGATTTTAATGAATTTTTTTTTTAATCTTCGTCTTTCAACCACGTGGTCAAAATTTCATAAAAATGGTAAATGCTGTGTTAGAAATATTATATGATATGAAGGAATGTTAACAATAATTCCTATGTTTCCTATGTTAAAAACTCGACATTAACAGCTTTGTTACAATTAACCTAAACCGACGAAAAATCTCAAAAAATTCAGACATGTTTCTGAAACCTTACTGCTTAATACATGTAAGTCTTATAAGTTTCGTATATGAAGTCCTCAGTCAAGCAAACTACTTAAGAACTTCACGCCAGACTGAAACCTTCTACTTGATAATTAAAAATACGGGCCATAGAATAAAGTATTATGTACTGACTGTTCAGGATATAGTTAGAATTATGAAAAAATAATATGAAGTTTTAGTAAGGACCAAAATTAGATTTTTAATATTTCATGTTACTCTCCAATAATGCCGCTTTCTCGTTTATCAAACTTAGAATTATTTAAGTGAAAAACCTTATCTTAAACAGTAACGATCCGAAAAGTACTTCCGCAGCCATATATCCGCAGCCTATGCTGCGTTTCCATACGGCAGCCGAATGGAAGTTTTAGGAGGCTCGATATTCAAATATAGCACTATATTTGTTAGAATTATTAGAGCTGTCTGCTGGAATTCAATAGTAATCTGATATTGTAGTTTGAGAGAGGGGTACTTTATAAGTTGGAAAAAATTTGTTTCATCCAATTTGCATTGTGCGCGTGCATATCAAATTTTTAAAAAGTACTAACTAAAAACTTTAATCTTTTTGGCTTTTTATTCAATATTACATTTTCAAAGTTTGTTTTACTCCATGATCAATTTCCAATCTGGTAGGAGCGGAAAATTTTCAAAAATGTTTATTGTATAAAAAATTAAATACAATTCATTTATACGAAAACGTGTAAATAGGATAAATAATTGCACCTAACTTCTTAAACATTATATATTTTCAAAAACTTTCTGAAGTTACCCTATCTGAAATCGATCAAGAAGTACGTAGAAGAAGCTTTGAAAAAACGAAATCAAACTAAAATAAAAAGACTAAAGTATGTAGTGATTACTACTGGAAAATTTGATATATGAGGAAATCCAATCCAAATTGACCATTTTACGTCACAAAAAAAAAATTAAAACTTCTTTTGAGGCACACCCTTAAACCAAATTTTTTTATTCTCTATTTACCTCCAGAAATAAGGAAAAAATTGTCTACAAGTACTTTGGGCTTTGTGACACAGTTTTTTACTGTTTTTTACGCAATTATTTAAACAAATAAGACAATTTATGATTTGTTGCATCAAATCAATATTTTTCTTGTAAATTGACGTATTCTAAGCATAAATGGTCTCTTGTAAGTTTTTCGAAAAATGCAATAGAAAAAAGTTATGAATTTTCTAAATCAAGATAACTTTTTATACCAGTTACTTGGTTGAAAAGCAAAATTTTTAACCGTAGAAAATACATAACTTTTTTCTATTGCTTTTTTCGAAAAAGTTACAAAAGACCTTTTATTCTTTGAATGGGTCAACTTACACGGAAAAAATTTGTCCAATACAAAAATATATAATTTCTTAGAATAACTTCATATCATGCTCTGAAGGCATATTATAATATAGCCTTAAAATACGAGATAACTTTAACCAAGTGCGATCGTACAGTTCTAATTTATAGTCAAAATTGTATTTCAAATTTAAACTGAATTAAATACAAACTATTGAAGTTAGTCGGAAAACGTATACGTTAACTAGACATGCTGTGTATTCGAACCACCTTTGTGATTATGTTTCACAGTAGAAATTTTTTTCACATTTAAATCGGGCGATTTTTTCAAATTTATACTTTTTGCACTGGCAAAATGATAGGGCACTTCTCCAGAACAGTCGTAAGTTAAAGCATAATTATGATATGAGCGATACTAATCAATTAGCTGAAAATACTGATATTAAGTGCAATTGTGAAAAACATTATCTATTGAATGTAGGTAAGCTATGCTTGTGCTAGCCCACGTTGGTACTGGCCCACCTACCCCCTCTAGCGCCATCCGTCGGCCGAGCAAAATTTTTCCCCTCCAGCGTCATCTGTCGGCCGGGAACAAATTTCCCCTCTAGCTTGTTCTGTTGGCCGAGCAAATTTTTCCCCCTCTAGGCCACTGCACATATTTCCCCCTCTAGCACACATACTGCTGCTCTGCGGACTCCGAGAATTCGGATCCAAAGAGAATTAAAAAAGGAATTTTTCCTTTACGTTTAAATAGATTATAGTCTTCAAAAGGACTGATTAATTAGCTGCCTCAGCATGAAAATATAGCCCCTTCGGCATTCAAAAATTCGGCCTCTTCGGCATTATAATTATTTCGCCTTTTCGGTCCATAAAAAAAGCCTCTTCGCCATTATAATTATTTGGCCTCTTCGACCTATAAAAAAGCTTCTTCGGCATTAAAATTATTTGGCCTCTTCGGCCTATAAAAAAAACCTTTTCGGCATTATAATTAATCGGCCTCTTCGGCCTGCAAAAAAAAAGCCTCTTCGGCATTTAAATTATTTGGCATCTTCGGCCTGTAAAAGAAAAGCCTCTTCCCAATCCACAATAAGCACATAGTGTATTGATGGAACCAAGTCTCCGGTAGCGCAGTCGATAGCATATCCGACTGTCACACCGGAGATGAGGGTTCGGCCCAACATTCGGCAAGATTTTTTCTTTAATTCTAAGATTTTTCAAATATTCATCTTGACGTAAGAGAGTCAAAAAATGACTCTACAAATTTAAAAAAAAAATATTGAAAAAATTCATCAGAATAAAGGAAGAAAATATTAGTAGATAACCCTTGAAAGGGCCGATCGGATTGTGGATGTAAGTTCTGTGCTTATCAGCTCGGTGCATCAACTCGACGATGACGATTGCAACGACGAAGACGTATCATCACAGGGTATCCTCGAAGTTTTGAGGAATTCCTTAAGCAGCGCTTCAGACGTGAGGGAAGGGCCCAGAAACGCCAAGAGGCCCTTGCACCTCTAGAGGTACTTAGAAGAAGGCCACCGGCGCGCCGCTTCTACCTTTAGAGATGTTGGTACGTCGGCCACGTCCGGTGCTTCCTCGACAGCCACTAGCTCTACCATCATCATCTCCAGCACCCTCTCCACCGCCAGCACCGTCTCTACCATCAGTATCATCTCCAACAACAGCACCATCTCCACCGCCAGCACCGTCTCCACCACCAGCATCATCTCCACCAATAGCACCATCTCCACCGCCTGCAGTGCCTGCACCTGCAGCAGCGTCTTTGTAGCCATCACCTACGTCTTCGCTGCCGCCGATACTTGCATCTACTTCTCAGTCACATTCTAGACAGTTGTCTTCAAAGGCGACCGAGAAGAAGATGCAGAGACAGAGAGAGGCTGCAGCAAAGACGGAGGCGAGGGCTGCAAAGGTCGCTTCTCGAAAGATGGAAAAGGCAAAAACAAAATATTGAATGTAAGAAATGCTATTCTTAAGGTAGAAAATATGTAGCTTCGAGGACAAATGAAAGTTATTTTCAAGCCAACGAACATCATAACGGATGTTATTAGGAAGTTTTTCCCACTTATACGGAGGTTTAAATAATAGAACCAACGCTTCATCATCTTTTTCGATCTCCAACATGGCAACCTCCTTAAAAACAAAATTCTTGTTGTCGGTCATGACGCCTTGGACATCCACAATGAACTTCATCTTTTCTTCAGCTTATGTAGCGGTCGACTGTGCTCTGATGCATACTTTAGCCTCTCGATATAATCTTGGTAGAAACCCACCCCCTCTACTTTCCAGCCGCAGGGTCACAATCGACTAATCAGAACACATTCTCAACTTTTACCCCCTCCACCACCTTTACATCGCTCTAGCTACTTTTTTACGCATAAAAGAAGGGCTCTAACACGAGAAAAGCTCAGTCGTTCAGAGTCATTAGATCTGACTGGATAATAGGTTCGTAAGGTTAAATATGGCTTCTGCACAACAGTTTACGGATGTAGCTAATGCTCTATTGCAAGCATACAATAATGTTCAAAAGTTTGAAAATCAAACTACTGCTGCCGCCCATATACAAAGATTTTTGAACTTTGGGTACACTACTTTACAACGAGCCAGTGTTTTTGGTATACCGCAAGATTCAGCGGTGTCAGAAAAACAAAAACTCCAAGCTGCAGCGGCCTTGATAAAGATGGTTATACAACTGCTTCAGGACCGCTAAAAAGTTGTAGAATTAGTGAAAGTTTTTGAAAATGAACCAAAAGATTTTCGAGCAGACTCGCGTGATACTCAGGCAGAAGTTATTTTCTTTATATGAATGCAAAATGGCAATTCGCAACTAAAGTACAACAGACGCTAGAGCAGCATCATAGTTTAAAGATAAACACAGAGTATGTGATTGTGAAAGATGGTGTAGAAAATGCTGAAATAAAGTCTTTCAATATAAAATCAAAAGTTATCTACTCTACCACATATTTGAGCGAGTGGTTTGTACTAAATGTCTATCAACCTCTTGAAAGAGATGTCGAAGAATTTCAAGGAAAAGAATCCGGATGGTCTTTGAGGTCTGTACTAAATATTGTCTTAAATATTAGCAAATTTAATCCAATGCAAGGCAGCTCTTTCATCGAGTGACATGATTGTGTAAAGAACAAGCGAGCATGTGTATGGCCTCGTCTCCAGATAAACTATCATCATATCTTGATAAGTTTGAGATTTTGGAGAGAGTATTTTCTGAGAATGACAAATACGCGCATGATCAGATTAATTTGTTGAAAAGAAAAAGAGTCCTTCCATAAAAATATATCTCTTCTTTTTGGAAGCTCGAAGAAGAGAGTCTTCCTTTAAAAGATGAATTCTATAGTAGCTTGTAAGAGTCTCATATATCTGACAAAGAGGATGAGCATGTCAAAAATGTTTGGAGTACATGTAACATCGAGACACTTGGACAGTATTCTGATTTATATTTAAAGACATATGCTCTTTTATTAGCTAAAGTATTTGAGAACTTCAGAAATAATTGTCTTGAAACATATGAGTTTGACCCTGCTCACTATTATACAACACTAGGCCTGACATGGGATGCCATGTTGAAGTATACAAAGGTGAATATTCAATACAGTATTTCGTAGGTATGAATCTTAATACTTCATATTTTACAGGTTAAATTATAATTATTAACTGGTATGGATATGGTGATGTTCATACAACGTGGTAACTGTAGCGGAATGAGCCAATGCTTTAATCGCTATGCTAAAGCCAATAGCCAGTATATGAGAGAAGGCTGTGAACCTAATGAAGATGAAATATAGCTGATCTATTATAACGTCAATAATGTATATGGCTGGACAATGACTCAATTACTACCTTACGGTGGTTTCCAGTGGACGAAGAATGTGAATCCTTCGGGTATTTTAAACGTTGCGGATGATGCTGAAATCGGTTATATACTTGAAGTAGATCTCGAGTATCCTAAAGCACTACATGATACTCACAAAGACCTGCCTTTCTGTGCTAAGCACATAGCACCTCCAGAATCAAAGCAGGATAAGCTTATGACTACGATGCACGACAAAACCCGCTACGTGATTCACTATCGTTCCCTGAAACAAGTTTTAAGTCATGGCCTCAAAATTACAAAAGTTTATCGGGTACTACAGTTCTATCAGAAACCTTGGCTAAAAGAGTACATAGATCTAAATAGTGCTAAGCATCAAAATGCAAAGAGTGACTTTGAGAAAATGCAGTGTAAGTTATTTAATACCGCAGTCTTTGGTAAAACGATGGAAAACAAAATCAAGCGTGTCGATGCAAGGCCTGTCAACAAGTGGGATGGACGATATGGTGCAGAAGCATACATCGCACAACAATGTTTCCATAGCTGCGACATATTTGACGAGTAACTTGTAGCCATACAATTGTTACGAACCGACATCTGCATTAAAAAACCAATATACGTTGGACTAAGTGTTTGGATCTGTCCAAGACACTTGTATACCAATTTCATTATGATTTCATAAAAAGTAAAATAGATCACTGGGAGCCTTCACTGCCATAGATCGGCTGACAGGCTGCGACAACTGTCGTTCTTGGGCCGTCGCCGTTAAGGCATGCCTGCAACTTGAGGACCTGTGGTCGACCATGGAACGTGATACAACAGACGGAGGAGTCAACCAGGAGGTCGCTGCGAACGTGAAGGCGAAGGCTGGGCTGATCCTAGCGATTGATCCAAGTATATGTTACATATATGCACGTCGGCCATTTGGAGACACCGCTGCTCATTTGGCAGAAGCTGCAGCTGGCGTACGATGACAAAGGGCTTCAAAGAAAGGTAATGCGGCTGTAGCAGATTTCCACGCCGCAGCTCGAGCATTGCGCGTCGGTGGAGGATTACATAGTAAAAATCCAGTCAGCTGCGCAACAACTCCGGAGCACGGGCATGGATTTGCCCGATGAGTAGCACTCTTTTGCTCGCCGGCCTGCCTGCAGAATACAGGCCAATGATAATGGCTCTGGAGGCATCAGGCCGCGACATAACAGCTAAACTCGTACATACAAAATTGCTCCAGGAAGAACAAGTCGAGGACGTTCCCGCGGACACACTAGATGGTATTTGTACCTCATCCTTTTCCCACTCGCAGCATCCATACAAGGCTAAGAAGAGCGGAAGTAGGAGTGAGACAGAAAGACCCCTCGATGTTACAACTGCCGTCGGAGCGGCCATTACGCGCGCGACTGCAAATCGCGCAGACGCCCAAACGAGCACTCACACACTCCCGATGCCGACGCAGAGAGAGCCAACAACAGCTCTGACTCGGACAGAGAAGAGACGGCGAATACGGCTTATACATCCTTCGGCTTGATCGCCAGCAACGCGCTCAGCCCGAACGATCGGAACGACCGAAACAACGACCTGGAGTCGTGATGCCCGAAGAGGTCTGGCACGGCTGTGTGCCCGACCTGTCGCACCTGAGAGTGTTCGGTTGCCGAGCTCTTGCTTTCATTCCAAGGCACCTCAGGACAAAGATGAACTTGAGAGCGTCCAAATGCATCTTTGTGGGTGTCCTTCCTCTCAACGAGGGTACAAGCTCTGGGACCCCGTGAAAAAAATTTTCATTTCGGCACGTGATGTAACCTTCTTCGAGGACCAGCTACCTGGAGCAAGAAAAACAGAAGCCTACATCCCGTACTTCTTCGAGAAGGAACGAGAGGAGGAAGAGGTAGGCGATGTGCCTGCCCCCATGGACCTCGACGCAGCTCAAGAGTCTGAAGCTGAGCAAGATCTGTCAGATGACGAACTCACCACTAGGTTGCGCAGATCTTAGCAACCCAAGAAGAAGCCTAAGCCCCTCGATGACTATCAGGTATACTCAGCCATGGTCGAATCAGAAGAGCCAGACAACTTCGGCGAGGCAACAACTTCGGCGAGGCAGTCAAAGGACGTGACGCGAGCCAATGGGTCGATGCCATGCGGATCGAGATGAACGCCATTCAAATCAATAAGACCTGGGAGCTCTGTGACCCGCCGGAAGGCAAAAATGTCGTCGGATGTAAGTGGGTGTATAAAAAGAAATCAAACATCGACGGCTCTGCCAGGTACAAGGCGAGACTAGTAGCGAAAGGCTACAGTCAGGTCGAGCACATTGACTTCGGCGATACCTACTCACCCGTGGTCAGATTCTCCACACTGCGGCTGCTTTTTGCACATGCAGCTGAACACAACCTGGGCTTACGTCATTTCGACATTGAAATTGCCTTTCTGCATGGATAACTGAAGGAAGAGGTGTACATGCAGCAACCCGAAGACTTCCAGGACGAGGGGGTGCCAGAGAAAGTATACAGGCTGAATAAGGCCCTGTATGGACTGAAGCAGGAAAGCCGTGCTTGGAACGAGAAGCTACAT